>ML392261.1:18470-73692 GCA_005239525.1 Nicotiana knightiana
ACCGTCCTGCATCAATACTGCTCCCAAACCAACTCTAGAAGCATCACAATAGACCGTGTAAGAACCCGAACCAGTAGGCAAAACTAGTACCGGAGATGTAGTCAACGCTGACTTGAGCTTCTGAAAGCTCTCCTCACACTCATCGGACCATCTGAATGGAGCACCCTTCTGGGTCAATCTGGTCAAAATCTGTATTTAACTTTTGGAAGTTGAAAATAACTCCAAAACATTGAATAAATATGGGAAGATGAAAAGCAATTAAAGCATTGAATAGGCTGCAGTAAGTGGGAGCGGTAAGGAACCCATTCCATTTGTGTCTATACCGATTTACCTGATTTATTGTTGCACAACTTAATATATCATTTATTGGAAGGTAAGTTTTTGGTACAAATATATTAAAGAGATAGTATTTAAGTGAGGGGTAAAATAATCATTCCGTTTTTTATGGGCAGTTTAGTAAATTTACTTTACTTGAAAGTCCTCACACTTATAATATAGTATGATATGATATGATATAGATATAGATATAGATAAGTAGTTTTGGCTTGACTAATATGTTCTATTTTATCTATAATATTTTTTGTAATTCTTGAATTATCCATCTCAAATAAAAAACCTTAAGGCATTAACTCTATCGCCTTTGTATTCCTTCGTTCGTCCTTCTCCGTTTTATCGACAATAAGTGCTTTTTGAAATTTTTATCAAAATAAGTTTTATATATATTTATAAAACTGTTATGAAACTATTATTTGTGGATGTCCATTTATTACTCCGCTGTAGATAATCTTCCTGAAGAAGATTGTCCATTTAGTACTCTGTTGAAGTTTATCTATAAGCAGCTGATGCAGGCAGGTTGCAAGCAACTCAATGAAATGATTTGCATCAGCTTCTTATTAAACAAGCAGGTTGCGAGCAGCGCATGCAGACAGCTTAGGAGCAGCTGAAGAAAAGTCTCACAGCTGCTTTCATTCTTCTATAAATAGAGGAGTTTTCAGTTATGTACATCAGTTTGAAAGTTGAATAATATATCACTCTCTCTCTTTGCTTGTCTTCGGTTTATTTACTTTACAGCCTTTATTTTATAACACGTTATCATCACGAGACTCTGCCTTGAGCACATACTTTGAAAGATGTATTACTATAGTTACCCTCATCCAAAGGCATTGGTTCTCATTGTAAGTAAGATCAAATTGTTGTATTTATGGATTCCTACCCTTTTTACAGTGGGTTGAACGATTGATATTTCTTTGGCGTCAGTATTTTATTTCCATATTAGCAAAGTAAACATGGAAATGATTCCATGTTTGGCTTAAAGGTTTTACTATATCACTTTGTCTTTTTGAATGACAAATTATTTTTCCTTGCTGCTTTGCTATCTTAAAGTAGGTTTGTAGCAAAGGACTTGTGACATTACTTTTTGCACTTTCATATATTGCTTAACACTAACTACTTGTTGAGTTGAGTTAGCAAATATCTATGGATATAAATCAGATCCAATCACCATAATTAAGAGTTCTACTCAAAAGGTTCGTACTTCCTACATATCGTACATTCCTATCGTTTTGCTACTAATAATATAATTTTGGTCCTAAGGAGCATAATTAGTTCACTTAGAAGTTCATGTCATAAATTTCTTCCTGAAGAAAAATATTACAAAAGGGACTATGATTTATTATTTTCATCTCTATTGATGGCTAAGTATCGGAGTTTTCAAGAAATATATAGTCAGCGGCAGTGGAATATTTCCTAAAGTCTTGTTATGACTTAATTTTATGGTTCACTTGAACTCTAACAGAGTACGATCACTAGAAGTGGCAATACTTTGTATATCCTATTGTAACTAAATTTGGTAAACACCAGAAGTGGTATATACGTATCATGACCACTAGAAGTGGTAATTTATGCTTGTTATGGTTACAACTGAAGATAATTTAGAGAAAAATTCTCCATATTACATACATGCCTCGATTTGCTCCTGAAGTAGCAAATATCTTAAAAGAGGTCTGAAGCATCACAATGTGATGCGGTTAATGACGTTCAGATAATTATGTTCCATTACCTGAAGGATGAGAATTTTTTATAATATTAATCCATTCCCTGAAGTGAATGTGACAATACTAATAAAGCTTGTAAATGTGAACGCGCTCTTAATGTAAACATATTACGATTCACCTCCAGAAAAGGTAATATGATTGAGAGAATATATACTCAATATTTCGTATTTTAAATTTGCTCCTGCAGTAGTAAAACAATTGAAATTTTCTCCTGAAGCAGGAAAATATTATAAAATTGTGTCTTTCTGTACTTAAACAAAATAATGAGCTATTCAAAGTTATTTTTGAAGCACATTTGTATTCCCTGGATTGAATGAAGAAATACCACAACTCATGTCACGACCCAAAATCCTAATTGAGGTCGTGATGGCGCCCAATAGTGAGGTCAGGCAAGCTGACTCTAAATTCACTAAAGGTTCCATCTTATTAGTTTAAACACTTTAAATATACTCAGTTTTAATAGTTATAACGTGATTTGACAAGGATAGTTAACCAGTTTTAATCAAAAAAGTCATGATGAGAAATGAGCCAATATGTATAGATATAGACCCGTAAACCAAAATAACAACTACGTGTGTGCCAGGAACTAGTGTCACAAGTCCTACGGGCATACTAACAGAATATACAAAACATAATACACAATCCCACTGTCTGAAATGAATAGAAGGGAAATAAATAAAAGAAAAATCCAAGGTGCCGCCGAGGATCGTCAGGAGAAGCAGCTCACCGTGAAGCCGGGTCCAACTGAGATCAGAATCGAGATGTGGTCTGATAACCAGATGCACCAGCCTCAGAACATGTACAATTAAGTACAGAAGTGCAGCATGAGTACATAAACAAATATGTACCCAATGAGTATCCCGCCTAACCTCGAATAGGTAGTGACGAGAAGTAGACGTGATACTTACTAGGGTCAACATTTCTAAATGACATGATTTAATAGGAATTAGGCAGGCATAACAGTCGTAGGAATCACAAGGAGATATATCATCAAGTATAGTTGTATTTACCTTTGCATGTCAAATTTCACTAACACATAATGTACTAAATTCCCTTATTAACATGAACCAGTTTGTATAATTACAACAAATTTCCAGTGAATCATACAACACATAATAAGCCGGACACGTACGGCCGGAACGTCCCGAAAAATAAATGTGCACTGTCGAGGGTCGAACGGCTCGAACCATAGATGCATCTATTCCCCACTCGCGAATCGAACATGCGATGCGGTTGACATAATAGTAGGACTATTCCGCTCACGAATCATACATGTGGCGCGGTGCCGCATACATACATAAAATTATCAATTTTTAGGGAATAATCTGAGATTATTCTTTAAGGCAAGAAACTAAGCAATATATTATGGACCACAACTTCCTAATATTCTCATTCCAAATCAAGGATAATAAACAAATCGAGATACGTTTAGGAATACATGTAAGGCATATATAAGCATGCTCGTGAATCCTAGAACTACCCAACATAACATAGTAGTAGCTACGCACGGACTCTCATCACTTCGTGCGTACGTAGTCCCCGCAAATAAGGACATGCAATTCCCCCTTATAAGGTTATAAAGGAGACTCACCTTGTGTCGAACCTACTCCCCGGACCAAGAACGCACCCGAAACTTCGAGCTCTACACCCGAGAACTCGAAACTAGCCAAATGTTATACAAATTCATTAATTTATGCTCAAAGTATGGAGATTATCCTACTCATTTAGTAAGTTTCCCATTCTTGAAGAAATTCTAAAATCCAACCCCGGGCCCACATGCTCGGATTCCAAAAATTCTCGAAGGAAACACTCACCCATAGCCTAAGGATCATTAATATACGATTTCTACTTGATTTCATAGCTAATTCACGGGTAAATTCTCACGTTAAAGGAAGCCCTAGGCTACTACCCCACTCTTGAATTTCCACTAATTTAGGTAGTTAATTAAGCTACTATTTCATGCATGAAGCTAATATTAGAGTGGAAGTTACTTACCTTCAATGATCAGGCCGTTTGCCCCTCTATAATGGTGGAAATCGCCCCAAGGAAGAAGATGAAGATGAGGGAAATGAGTTAATTCCCGTGTATAAAAACACACTATCTGAACAGCGTTTCCGCACCAGCGGCTCGAGGACCGCACATGCGGTCTCGCACCTACGAGCAAAAGCTAGCACCTGCGAAAATGGACTAGGATGCCTGGGCCCGCACCTGCAGAGTGGAGACTGCACCTGCGGCTGCGCTCCTGCAAAATTCTATCCACACCTGCGAGAATCGGCCTGACCACTATGGGTCGCACTTGCGAGGCTAGGACCGCAGGAGAGGTCACGCACCTGCGACTGGGCAACCGCACCTGCGGTCACACCAGAACAGGTGCACCAGCAGCTAATGCAGCTGGTTTTTGGCCTCGTGTGGTGTCCGGGAGGCACCTGGGCCCACCCGAGCCCCCGTCTAAATATACCAACAAGTCCCAAATCATAATACGGACTCGCTCGAGCTTTCGGAACACCCAAAACAACGCTAAAACTCAAAATCACACCTCAAAACCCCTAGAACCAAACTTAGGAACTTTAAGTTTTCTAAACTTCGCTAACAACGCGCCGAAACGGCCTATACTACTCGGAATGACACTAAATTTTACAGGAAAGTCGTAAATGACATAACGGAACTATTCCCTGTCTCGGAATTCCGTTCGGACCTCGATATCGCAAAAGCACGTCCCAAACCATAATAGGAACTTAAGGAACTCTTAATTCAATATTGGGCGCCGAAACGCTCCCGGTCATCAGAAACCCATTCCGAACATACGCCCAGGTCCGGAATCATCATACAAAGCTACCGAAATCGTCGAAACTTAATTCCGAGGCCGTTTACTAAAAATGTTGACCAAAGTTAAACTTAGCCTTAAAGGCCAACCTTAAGGAACCAAATGTTCCTATAGCACTCTAAACACCTCCGAATCCCGGACCACCAGTACCCGCAAGTCATAAATCATAACAAGCCGCCATGGGAGGTTTCATTTGGGGGAACGGGGTCCGATAACGCAAAACGACCGATCGGGTCATTACATTCTCCACTAGGCCTTTACAGCAGAAACTCTTTTGGACCTCAACCGGCGGTCTTGTCTATCAATAATAGCAACTGGCTCCTCATCGTTGCCCAACCTCTCATCCAACTGAATAGTGCTGAAATCCTCCACGTAAGAGAAATCGGCGTGGTACTTTGGATGAACTCCTGATAAACTGAGAGGTAAGGCCAACTCATAAGCAACCTCCCCAACTCGCCTCAACACCTCGAAGGGACCTATAAACCTCGGGCTCAGCTTGCCCTTCTTCCCAAACCTCATAATACCCTTCATAGGAGAGACTTTCAACAGGACCCTATCTCCCTCCATAAATGATACATCACGCACCCTCTGATCCGCATAACTCTTCTGTCTGGACTATGCTGTGCGGAGCCTCCCCTGAATCAACTTCACTTTCTCCAAAGCATCCCGCACCAGGTTGGTGCCATATAACTTAGCCTCGCCAGGCTCAAACCACCCGATAGGAGAACGACATCGCCGACCATACAAAGGCTCAAATGGTGCCATCTCAATGCTGGACTGATAACTATTATTGTAAGCAAACTCGGCCAAAGGCAAGAACTGGTCCCACTGACCTCCGAAGTCAATCACACATGCCCTGAGCATGTCCTCCAATATCTAAATTGTACGCTCCGACTGACCATCAGTCTAAGGATGAAATGCTTTGCTGAGGTCTATCTGGGTACCCATCTCACTATGTAATGCTCTCCAGAAGTGCGAGGTGAACTGAGGACCTCGATATGATATAATGGACACCGGCACACCATGCAATCGGACTATCTCCCGAATGTAGATCTGGGCCAACCTCTAAGAAGTATAAGTAGTAGCTACTGGAATGAAATGCCGCCGATTTGGTCAACTTATCCACAATGACCCAAACCGCATCAACCTTCCGCAAAGTCCGAGGCAACCTAACCACGAAGTCCATAGTGACGCGCTCCCATTTCCACTCAGGAATGGGCATCTGCTGAAATAGGTCTCCTGGCCTCTGGTTCTCATACTTAACCTGCTGACAATTAAGACACCTAGCCACATACTCCACAATGTCATTCTTCATTCGCCTTCACCAGTAATGCTACTTCAAATCACGAAACATCTTCATAGCACCAGGATGAACAGAATACCGAGAACTGTGTGCCTCCTCTAGAATCCTCTCCCTCAGGACATCAACCTTGGGAACACATAAGCGGCCCTGAAGTCTCAGAACACCATCCTCACCAATAATAATCTCCTTGGCCCTGCCCTGAACCAATGTCTCTCGTAGCTCAGCCAAACACGGATCATCATACTACCGAGCCTTAATCTCCCCCAATAACAAATACTGAGCAACCACATGTGCAAGAACTCAACGAGGCTCTAAAAGGTCTAATCTCACCAGGCGATTATCCAAGGACTGAATGTCCAAGCCTAGAGGTCTCTCCTCTGCTGCAATATAAACCAAGCTACCCATACTCTCCGCCTTCCTGCTCAAAGCATCTGCTACCACGTTTGCCTTGCCCCGGGTGATAAAGAATGGTGATATCATAATCCTTAAACAACACAAGCCACCCGCGTTGCCTCAAATTAAGATCCTTCTGCTTGAACAAGTGCTGCAAGCTACGGTGGTCTGTATAAACCTCACAGGACACTCCATACAAGTAGTGCCTCCAAATCTTAAGAGCATGAACAATTGCCGCCAACTCCAAATCGTGCACAGGGTAATTCTTCTCATGAACCTTCAGCTGGCATGAAGCCTACGCAACAACTCTCCCTTCCTGCATCAATATACGCCCCAAGCCAACGCGCGAAGCGTCGCAATATACTGTATACATCCCAGAACCGGAAGGCAATACCAGAACTGGTGCCGAGGTCAATGTTGTCTTGAGCTTCTGAAATCTCTCCTCACACTCGTCAGACCATCGAAACGGGGCATTCTTCTGAGTCAATCTAGTCAATGAAGCTGCAATAGAAGAGAACCCCTCCACAAATCGGCGATAATAGCCTGCTAGGCCCAAGAAGCTCCTGATCTCTGTAGCTGAAGTAGGACGCGACCAACTTTGAACCGCCTCAATCTTCTGAGGATCAACCTTGATACCCTCTCCGGATACCACATGCCCCAAGAATCCTCCGGAATCCAACTAGAACTCACACTTGGAGAACTTAGCATATAGCTTTTGTCCTCGCAAAGTCTGGAGCACAACTCTCAAATGCTGCTCGGGCTCCCCCAGACTACGTGAGTAAATAAAAATGTCATCAATGAAGACAATGACAAAGGAATCAATATACGGCCTGAACACCCTATTCATCAAGTCCATGAATACCGCTAGAGCATTAGTCAAACCAAAGGACATCACCAGGAACTCATAATGGCCATATCTCATACGAAAAGGAGTCTTCGGAACATCTGAAGCCCGAATCCTTAACTGATGATACCCCGATCTCAAATAAATCTTAGAAAACACACGAGCACCCTGTAACAGGTCAAACAAATCATCGATGCACGGCAAAGGATACTTGTTCTTAATAGTAACCTTGTTCAACTGGTGGTAATCAATACACATCCGCATAGACCCATCCTTCTTCTTTACGAATAGAACTGGAGCACCCCACGGCGATACACTCGGCCTGATGAACCCCTTATCTAACAACTCCTCAATCTGCTCCTTCAACTCCTTCAACTCTTTTGGAGCCATACGGTACGGAGGGATAGATATAGGTTGGGTGCTTGAAGCTAAGTCAATGCAGAAATAAATGTCACGATTTGGAGGCATGCCCGGAAGGTCCGAAGGAAATACATCAGCAAACTCTCGAACCACTGCATTGAACCAATAGTCGGAGACTCTGCGGTGGTGTCCCACACGTAAGAAAAATAGCCCAGACAACCCTTCTCGACCATATGTCGAGCCTTCAAGAATGAAATAACCTGGCTAGTTGTACTAATTGAGGAACCTCTCCACTCCAGCCTAGGCGACTCGGGTTTGGCTAGAGTAACTGTCTTGGCATGGCAATCTGGCACGACATGATAAGGAGATAGCCAATCCATCCCAAAATAATCTCGAAATCAACCATGTCGAGCAATAAGAGATCCGCTCGGGTCTCGAACCCATAAAACAAAATCACACAAGACCAACAAATCTGGTCTACAACCACAGAATCACCCACGGGAGTGGACACATAAATAGGAGAACCCAAGGACTTACGAGGGACATCCAGAAAATGAGAAAATAAGACCGAAACATAGGAATAAGTGGATCCTGGATCAAATAACACGGATGCCTCTCTACCACATACTGTAAAAATACCAGTGATCACGGCGTCTGAGGCCACTGCATCTGATCTAGCCGGGATAACATAGAATCTAGTTGGAGCACCGGAAGACTGAGCCCCGCCAGAATGATCAGGAGCTGGTTGACCTCCGCTGGCATGAAAAGGGGCTGGCAGAGCTCCCCCTTCCTGGCCTCCACCTCTGGGACGACCTCCACCAGTCTGTCATCCACCTCTGGGTGGACGAACCGCCGGGCTGAAAATGTAGGCTGATAGCTCTACTGAACGGCCTTGCCCCGAAGCCTGGGGCAAGTCCTCCTCTTATGGCCCAGTTCCCCACACTCATAACATCTGGCTGGTGGCATGGCCTGCTGCCCTGAAGAAGGACCCTGGACAGCTTGGGGATGGTGAGAACTCTCTGGCATGGCACTGAAGTAAGGAATAGAAGACCTCTGATGAACAGAATACCCGCTTGAGGAACCCTGAATGGCTGGTGGGCGGTAGAAACTCTCTGGCATGGTGCTGAAATAGGGCCTCACTGGAGCACCACGGGGAGGTGGCGGTGGAGCTGAATATGGAGGTCTGCTAGACTGGCCTCTACCGAACTGACCTCTACCCCTGGCTGGGGCACCTCTGAAATCTCCTGAAAATCTATCCCTCTTATCCTACTGACCCTGCTCTCTGCCTCTCGAACGATAACCCTTAATTCGGCGGGCTATCTTGACCACAAGCTGATAGGGAGTCCCCATCTCCACCTCTCGGGCCATGTTGGCCCTAATACCTGAGTGCATCCCTGCTACAAATCTTCGCACTCTCTCAGCATCAGTCGGCAATATCATAAGGGCATGACGGGAGAACTCAGAAAACCTAGCCTCGTAATCTATCACGAACATCTGCCCCTGCTCCAGCTGCTCAAACTGATATCGCAGCTCTTCCCTCTCGGAGGGAGGAATATACCTATCTGGGAACAGCTGAGTGAACTGCTCCCAAGTGATGGTAGAGGAACCTACTGGTCTACCCAGGATGTAGGACTGCCACCATCTGCGGGCCCTGCCCTCAAGCTGGAATGTAGTGAAGTCCACTCCATGGGACTCCAATATCCTTATGTTGTGCAGTCTGTCCCTGCACCTGTCAATAAAGTCCTGGGCATCCTCGCCCTTTTCACCCCTGAAGATGGGAGGGTGCAATCAGGTCCATCTATCTAGCAACTTCTGTGGATCGTCGTCCGCAGCTGGTCTGAGCTCCGGTGCTGCCGCTACTGGCTGGGCTCCACCCACGGGCAGTGTACCTGAGGTATGATGAAGTGCTTCTGTCTGGCCTGCAGCCTGGGCAGTAAGGGTCTGGGATCCCCCTCCTGCCTGAGATGTGGCAGGATCCGCTGAAAATGAACTAGCCTGGGACATAGTGTCCATGAATCGCATCATACGGCCCATGATCACCTGGAATCCTGGCGCCGTCATAAATTCTACTGGAGCAGGACCTGCTGGGGGCACCTCACCCAGCTCCTCTATAGTGGGGTCCTCTGGTGGTACGACTGGAATAGCTCGGGGACGCCCTCGTCCCCTACCTCAGGCTGGTGCCCTCCCACGGCCCCTGACACGGCCGCGAACAACGGGAGTAGTGGCCCCTCCCGGATCTGGAACATCGGATATACGCGTCATCGCCATTTGTGAGAGAATAGAAGAACGAAATTTAGTGAACCCTTGACTGCATGATAAATAAAAATAAGAAGAGGTTTTCCTAACACCCTATAGCCTCCCGAAGATAAGTACAGACGTCTTCATACCGATCCGCAAGACTCTATTAGGTTTGCCCGTGACTTGTGAGACCTATGTGAACCTAGTGCTCTGATACCATGTTGTCACGACCCAAAATCCTAACTCAGGTCGCGATGGCGCCCAACAGCAAGGTCAGGCAAGCCGACTCTAAATTCACTAAAGGTTCCATCTTATTAGTTTAAACACTTTAAAATATACTCAGTTTTAATAGTTAAAACGTGATTTGACAAGGATAGTTAACCAGTTTTAATCAAAACAGTCATGATGAGAAATGAGCCAATATGTATAGATTCAGACCCGTAAACCAAAATAACAACTACGTGTGTGCCAGGAACTAGTGTCACAAGTCCTACGGGCGTACTAACAGAATATACAAAACATAATACACAATCCCACTGTCTGAAATGAACAGACAGGAAATAAAAAAAAGAAAACTCCAAGGTGCTGCCGAGGATCATTAGGAGAAGAAGCTCACCGTGAAGTCGGGTCCAACTGAGATCAGAATCGAGATGCGGTCTGATAACCAGATGCACCAGCCTCAGAACTTGTACAATTAAGTACATAAGTGCAGCATGAGTACATAAACAAATATGTACCCAGTGAGTATCCCGCATAACCTCGAAGAGGTAGTGATGAGCGGTAGACGTGATACTTACTAAGGTCAACATTTCTAAATGACATTATTTAATAGGAACTAGGCAGGCATAACAGTCGTAGAAATCACAAGGAGATATATCATCAAGTATAGTTGTATTTACCTTTGCATGTCAAATTTCACTAACACATAATGTACTAAATTCCCTTATTAACATGAACCAGTTTGTATAATTACAACAAATTTCCAGTGAATCATACAGCACATAATAGGTCAGACACGTACGGCCGGAACGTCGCGAAAAATAAATGTGCACTACCGAGGGTCGAACGACTCGATTTATAGATGCATCTATTACCCCGCTCGTGAATCGAACATGCGAGGCGGTTGACATAATAGTAGGGCTATTCCGCTCACGAATCATACATGTGGCGCGGTGCCACATACATACATAAAATTATCAATTTTTAGGGAATTATCAGAGATTATTCTTTAAGGCAAGAACCTAAGCAATATATTATGGACCACAACTTCCTAATATTCTCATGCCAAATCAAGGATAATAAGAAAATCGAGATACGTTTAGGAACACATGTAAGGCACATATAAACATGCTCGTGAGTCCTATAACTACCCAACATAACATAGTAGTAGAAACGCATGGACTCTCGTCACTTCGTGCGTACGTAGACCCCGCAAATAAGGACATGCAATTATTTATAATTACCTATGGGGACAATTCCCCCTTACAAGGTTAGAAAGGAGACTCACCTCGTGTCGAACCTACTCCCTGGACCAAGAACGCACCCGAAACTTCGAGCTCTAGACCCGAGGACTCGAAACTAGACAAATGTTATACAAATTCATTAATTTATGCTCAAAGTATGGAGATTATCCTACTCATTTAGTAAATTTCCCATTCTTGAAGAAATTCTAAAATCCAAACTCGGGCCCACATGCTCGGATTCCAAAAATTCTCGAAGGAAACACTCACCCATAGCCTAAGGATCATTAATATACGATTTCTACTTGATATCATAGCTAATTCACGGGTAAATTCTCAAATTATCGAAATCCCTAGGTTACTACCCCATTCTTGAATTTCCACTGATTTAGGTAGTTAATTAAGCTAGTATTTCATGCATGAAGCTAATATTAGAGTGGAATTTACTTACCTTCAATAACCAGGTCATTTGCCCCTCTAAGATGGTGGAAAAATCCCCAAGGAAGAAGATGAAAATGAGGGAAAAGAGTTAATTCCCGTGTATAAAAACACACTGTCTGAACAGCGTTTCCGCACCTGCGGCTCGAGGACCGCACCTGCGAGCAAAAGCTCGGACCTGCGGAAATGGACTAGGATGCCTGGGCCCGCACCTGCGGAGTGGAGACTGCACCTGCGAGAATCGGCCTGACCACTGGGGTTCGCACCTGCGAGGCTGGGACCGCAGGAGAAGTCCTGCACCTGCGACTGGGCAATCACACCTGCGGTCACACAAGAACAGGTGCACCAGCAGCTAATGCAGCTGGTTTTTAGGCCTCGTGTTGTGTCCGGAAGGCACTTGGGCCCACCCGATCCCCCCTCCAAATATACCAACAAGTCCCAAATCATAATATGGACTCGCTCAAGCCTTCAGAACACCCAAAACAATGCTAAACCTCAAAATCACACCTCAAAACCCCTAGAACCAAACTTAGGAACTTTAAGTTTTCTAGACTTCGCTAACAACGCGCCGAAACAACCTATGCTACTCGGAATGACACCAAATTTTGCAAGCAAGTCATAAATGACATAATGGAACTATTCCCTATCTCAGAATTCCGTTCGGACCTCGATATCACAAAAGCACGTCCCAAACCATAATAGGAACTTAAGGAACTCTTAATTTAATATTGGGCGCTGAAACCCTCCCGGGTCATCAGAAACCCATTACGAATATACACCCAGGTCCGGAATCATCATACGAAGCTACCTGAATCGTCGAAACTCGATTCCGAGGCCGTTTACCAAAAATGTTGGTCGAAGTCAAACTTGGCCTTAAAGGCCAACCTTAAGGAACCAAATGTTCCTATAGCACTCTAAACACCTTCGAATACTGGACCACCAGTCCCCGCAAATTATAAATCATAATAAGCTGCCATGGGAGGTTTCATTTGGGGAAACGGGCTCCGATAACGCAAAACGACCGATCGGGTCGTTACAACTCACCTCCTGAAGAGGTAGAATAACAAGGGATATAAATATTATTTTTGTGGCATAAAGATCATTGCCGCACGTACCTTTTGTACGTAAAATATCTTGGATAATTTTATTAAGTATCATTCTAAGGAAAAAGCATTCTTGTAGAATTCTTTCTACCACAACCACATTAACATATTATGGTTAGTTAGTGAGTTCCCCGAAGGAAATAACAACTCATGTATCTTTCCCTGAAGGATGTAATGACTATGTGTTTTCTATTTGGATATAAAATATTCAGATGTTAATGGTGTTTCTCCCTAAAGGAGACATTTGTCACGAAGTTGGTGGTAAAATTACTGAAATTCTTAATTTCTTACATTTATAAATTTAGAATTGTCTTTGTATTGTTCATTTGATTATGATTTTCTCTCATGATACCAGATTAGTCTGAGCAATATTTGATAGTACAAAATATATCAAAAACTCCTGAAGAGCTAATTGTTTGTCTACAAGACACATGACACCAGTAGTGTCTGATAAATATTAGATTGTGGATAATAAATGAAGGCTCTAGAAGAGTTTATATACAAATATGGCATTCATATTATATGATTATGGTCAAATCATATTTTGTAGTAAACTTTATATGATTATGCTCAAATCATATTTTGTAGTAAACCTAAAGTTTACTAATACAAAATGGCAATCATATTGAGACTACAAATGATTGGAAGATTAAAAATATTCATGTTTCCAAAATCATAGGGGTAATAATATGTATGTGAGAAGTTACCCGCCTTATTCTTCAATTGTATTATATCATGTATCACAGTAAACCAGAAGTTTACTAATGCAAAAGCAGTCACAGTAAACCAGAAGTTTTACTGAGGCAAAAGTTGCTACAGTAAATCAGAAATTTGGTAATACAAAAGTAGCCACAGTAAATCAGAAGTTTACTAATGCAAAAATTTATGCTATAGTAAATCAGAAGTTTATTAAGAGATAGCAAATGCCATGATAAACATGAAGTTATCATTTTCCATTTTTAAAATGAGTTATTTGAGAATTCAAATAATCATATACTGAAGAACTAGAAGATTCTTCAAGAATTTTCTTGTATTGATTTTCTCAAAATAAATTGATTATACCAGTTAAAGTTGGGACTATAACCCCTAAATTATGAAATATATGAAAGGTGAATATGGGCCCATTCACCTATCATGTGAACCACTTATAGATGCATATATGAGATGGTTACACACGTGTTTATTGTCAACCAGCAGTTTGCCATTTGAAATTGCTTTTCTCAATTAAGAGCATAATTTTCAGATTATGAAGTCAAGATAGTTCATCTTGATAATGCTGGTTTATATCTAAGCTGGTTTAGCATTGAATACCTCCTATTAATAGCTAAATTATTGCTTATGAGAACAACGATTCATGTGTTGGTCTAAGATTTTCTAAATTGCATACAACAGCACTTGTATGCATCAGACTAACAATATATGATAAGTGCTCCCCTCACAATTGGTTTAGGATCAGAAATCAAATAATTTTACTACCTTTTGATGTGTGGTATATGATTAATTTCTCTACCACAATGTACAAAGATATGTTTCCCAAAGAATATTGGGGATATATGTTAGTTTTTCTAACATTTGGGGGATGGAATAAACAGCTGAAAAATATGCTATGTGTACCGAATTATCATTAGTATGATCCTCACTCAGAAGATAATTCAAGTCAAATGCCAGAAGCATTTGTTGATCCAAAATTAAATATTATATTTCAGCTATAAATGCTCCTATTAAAATTAAAGTCCCTGAAGGATTGAGTTTACTGCACGCATGAAGCGTTGTAGACCGATCGGTTCCAAAGTTAAAAATTCTTGAAAAAGATATGAGCAAATGATCAAAATGATCATAATAAGGAGGAAATAAGCTCTAGAAGATCCCACGACATAACATTTTATGAAACTCCAAAAGAAGTTCAGGTACCTGAAAATAAAGAAAGTGTTGAAATCTCAACAAGTTATGTCGCTTGCGAACCGATACAAAATGATCGTCGACGATATATTTGATGCAATATAGTGCATAATATTGTAAAAGAATATGAAGATCGGACCAGCAGTCCAGACACTTAAAGATGTCATGCCATTTAGATACAAGTCATAAACTATATGAGTTATTAATTAAATCTATATGAAGATCACTGAAGGATTTAAAATGCCTGAAGCATATAGTTCAAAGTCTCGAGGAACGTACTAGATAATATTACAAAGATCTTTGTACAGTTTAAAGCAATTTGGGCGCATGTGGTATAATCGCCTTTGTCACGACCCAAATTCCCAACTTTAGAGGTCATGATGGCGCCTAACACCACACTTGCTAGGCAAGTCAATGTTAGAATTCGATTCACTAATTTTCTTAATTAATTACTTAAGCAAAAATAAATAACTTTCAAATGAACTTAGTTAGAATAATTCCCAACAACAATAAAGAGAAATAAACGATTAATAATTAAACCCAAGCCACGAAACTAATCATATAAATGAATCTAGAACTACCCCAGAGTCTGGTGGCACAATTCACGAACTACTAAAGAATACTACAAATAATGGCTGAAAGAAATAGTGTAACTGTTCTGAATGATATAAAACAGTGTATGTAAAAATAGGAGAAGACTCTCGGAATCTGCGAACGCCGGCAGAAGTACCTCGTGTCTCCAAATGAATCGGGTGGTCGTCCTGAAATCCTCTACTGCTGACTAGCACCTGGATCTGTGCAAAAGAGCACAGAGTGTAGTATCAGTACAACCGACCCCATGTACTGAGTAAGTGTCGAGCCTAACCTCAGCGAAGTAGTGACGAGGCTAAGTTGGGCTTCAACAATATAATCGATAACAACAATAAATAATAAATCAAGCAGGAAGTCTAAACAAATAAATAAATAAGTGCTGCAACAAAAATAAATCAACTCAGCTATAACCAATTCTCAAATAACTCTTCAAAAATTTCCAAACTTTAACTTTGAATAAAAGTAGTGCCAAAATACGAAAATAGTAATATAAGATACAAAGTTTCCAATCTTTGTTTTTCAAACAAACAAAACAGTAAAAATATACATTTAGCTTTTCAAATCATTATTTCCTTTGAAAATCAGTAAAAATACAAATGTCCTCCCTTATCGCTCATTTTTGCGGCATGCAACCCGCTCCCACGTGTCCTCCCTTATTGCTCCTCCTTAAAATATCACCCTTATTACTCTTGTTGCAGCATGCAACCCGATCCCACATGTCCACCCTTATCACTCCTTGTTGCGGCGTGCAACCTGCTCCCACCAGACATATCATATCAGTTTATTTAAGATTTCACAAATTCAGGCCAAGCCTTTCACAATACTTTTGTCTTAACAATTATAAATAATAAACTGCATTATTCTCATAATATCATCAATAACCTCTCAATCATGAAACCAACAGGAATATCAAATATAAATACCTTTAATTCATACAAACAATACCAAACCTCTCAACCATGTTTATATCACCAGGAAACCAACTCAAACAACCAATACTCTTTCCAAATAGTCACAACAATCTAACAACAATTTAACCACGCCAAATAGTCATAGAAATAATAATGAACGTATAACAGTTAAGGCAATGATCAAATAAGTGGGGAACGGGAAAGGATCATGTTTAACAGACAATTTGGGTGGTGCATAGATACTCGTCACCACACCTACACACCCCGCCCATGCATTTCACATAGCAAACAAATGGGGAGTCCTATTCCCTCACGCCAAAGTTAGACCAAACCCTTACCTCAATTCTGCAGGCCACTCACTGCTCAATTATCGCTCTTCCTTTTGAATTCACCTCTAAATTGCTCGAATCAAATCAAAATTAACTTAATATCATTAACTAATTCTAAAGGAACTAACTTTATTGAAAAATATAATCTTTCCTAAGTTTTCTCAAAAAAAGTCAAAACCCGACCCCAGGCCCGCTTGGTCTAAACTCGGGGTTCGGACCAAATTACGTTCACCCATTCGCCCACAAACCCAAATATGCTATTAGTTTTTAAATTTGACCTTAATTTGATATAAAAATTCAAATTTTACAAAACTCCTTAATTCAACCCAAAACCTAGATTTTTACCATGAAAATTCTTTGTTTTTGCTTTAAAAGTGATACAAAATAGTAAGGAATAACAAGGTTTGAAATTGATTACCTATGAATTGGGCATGAAGATTGCTGAAGAAAAATAGTTTTAGGGTTGGAACTTCGAAAATTTGGAGAAGAAAGTGTTCAGCCCGTTCTTTAACAGGTATTTATATTAGCTGGGCTGGACAACTGTGCGATCGCGGATAAAGAGGTGCGATCGCACAGGGTAAGGGAAGTTTGAGCACTACGTTCGCATTGGGAGGGGTGCGATCGCATAGGCTATTGACCTCCCCTCCCCCATGCCTGACTTAAAGCTATGCGATCGCATAGCATAAAGTGCGTTCGCATTGCTTGCCCGGACAGTGCTTCCCGGTCACACCAATGGAGCTGCATTCGCACAGAACAAAACTAGGGACCCCTGAAGACTACACTATGCGATCGCAATCTTGCCTATGCGATCGCATAGCACATAAACCTAGACACCAGAAGAATGAAAACCAACAGTTATTTTCAAGGGTAAAACACCCTGTGGCCTATCTGAAACTCACTCGAGCCCTTAGGACTCTAAACAAATGATGCACGCAAGTCTAAAACATCATAAGGACTTGCTTGTGCGATAAAATCATGAAAATAACATGTAAATCTATGAATTAAACCTCAAAACTCATTATTTTCATCAAAAACTCTTAAAGTTCATAACTTCTCAACCGGATGTCCGAATCACGTCAAACGAACTCCGTTTTTCACAACATTTTACAGTTAACCTCTAAATATCATAACAAAGTTGTACCGGGCTCCGGAACCAAAATATAGACCTGATATCAATGATTTTTAGAATTTTTAGCGATTTCAGGGTTAGGAGCGTGTTCGGAATGTGTTTTCGAGGTCGGCTGTGGATTTAGGCTTGAATAAACAAAAGTTAGAATTTCGGCGATTTTGGCCGATAGGTGAGATTTTAATATCGGACTCGGAATGAATTTTTGAAAGCAACATCAGGTTTGTAATGTCGCTTATGACCTGTGTGCAAAATTTGAGGTCATTCGGATGAGTTAGACGTGTTTCGGCGTTGGATGTGAATTCTAGAAATTTCCTAAGTTCTTAGGCTTGAATCTATGCATAATTTATGATTTTGATGTTATGAGATGTTTTTTTAAGGCTCGACCAAGTTTGAACAAGGTACTAGGGTTAGTTGGTAGGTTTGGTTGAGGTCCCAGGAGCCTCGGGGTTGTTTCGGATGCCCAACGGGTGAGTTTTGTGAATTTGAGAACAGCTGAACCATTCTGGTTCTGGTGTCTTGCACCTGCGATGGTATTTCCGCAGGTGCGGACACGCAGGTGTGAAGGAGGTGCCACAGGTGCGACCCTTGGCCATTAAATGAATTTCTGCACCTGCGATGGTACTTCCGCAGGTGCTGGCACGCAGGTGCGAAAGGGGTGTTGCAGGTGCGACCCAAGGCCACTTAATGAACTTCCACACCTGCGATTGGGTTTCCGCGGGTGCGATCCCAGTGTCACAGGTGCGAAATGTCTGGGCAGTTTATACCAAAAATCCGAGGGTTTGAATTTCATAAGTCCAAAATCGATTATGAGCTCGGAACTTGGAGATTTTCAACGGGATTTGAAGAGGAGAATCATAGGTAACTTTTTCTAACCTTAATCCCTTTATATATCTATAATCTCTATCATTTTCCTCAACCTAATCAATGAAATAGGATGAAAAACCATGGAAATGGGATGAAATTTTCCCAAGTAGAAATTTATGGCTTTAGGGAGATTTAGATGTCGGATTTTATTGATTCTTGTTCGAGTGGGTTCATGAGAAAATGGGTGTTCGGAAAATATAAATTTTACCCAATTCCGAGATGTGGGCCCAGGGGACTTTTTGGGCAAATTTCCTAATTTCTACCTCCTGATCGAGGTGCTATCACTGGCCAGCCCAGCAGGCCAGTTCAGAATCAGCAGCGGCCGCCACATCCTCCGAGGGGTTGCTTTGAGTGTGGTGACCCTCATCATATGATCAGAGATTGCCCTAGAGCGAGGAGAGGCGCGTCACCTCAGACTTATCAGGGTGCACACCCTCAGATTTATCAGGCTCCACGTCTTCGACCAGGTCCTCCAGCTATTCTTCCAGCCCCAGCTGCTACCCCACCACCTCAGGCAGCTCGAGGTGGAGGTTGGGGAGGTCGAGGTCGCCCTAGAGGGGGAGGCCAGGCCAGGTACTATGCTCTTCCGGCCAGGTCTGAGGCCATTGCTTCAGATTCAGTCATTACAGGTATTGTTCCCGTTTGTCATAGGGATGCATAGGTATTATTTGACCCAGGCTCTACATATTCGTATGTATATTCCTATTTTGATTCACATCTGGGGATAGTCCGGGACTCTTTGAGTTCCCTTGTTTATGTTTCTACTCCAGTGGGATATTCCCTTGTTGTGGACCGCGTATATTGGTCATGTTTGATTACTATCAGTGGTTTTGAGACCAGAGCTGATTTGTTACTGCTCAGTATGGTAGATTTAGATGTTATATTGGGTATGGACTGGCTGTCTCCCTATTATGCTATTCTTGATTGTCACGCCAAGACCGTGATGCTGGCTATGCCAGGATTTCCGAGGTTAGAGTGGAGAGGTTCCTTGGAGTATACTCCCCGCCGAGTCATTTCTTTTCTTAAGGCTCAGTGGATGGTTGGAAAGGGGTGTGATGCATATTTGGCTTATGTGAGAGATGTTAGTACTGAGACCCCTACAGTTGAGTCAGTTCCAGTTATCAGGAACTATTCTGATGTATTTCCAGCTGATCTTCTGAGTATGCCACCCGATAGAGACATTGATTTCGGCATTGACTTATTGTCGGGCACTCAGCCCATTTCCATTCCTCCTTATCGCATGGCTCCTCCTGAGTTGAATGAGTTGAAGGAGCAGTTACAAGAGTTGCTAGAGAAGGGATTCATCAGGCCCAGTGTATCACCTTGGGGTGCTCCAGTATTATTTGTGAAGAAAAAGGATGGCTCGATACGTATGTGTATTGACTATCGGCAGCTGAATAAGGTGACAGTGAAGAACAGGTACCTATTGCCTCGCATTGATGATATATTTGAACAGTTACAGGGTGCTAAGGTCTTCACTAAGATTGATCTACGTTCCGGTTATCATCAGTTGAAGATTCGGGAACCGGATATCCCGAAGACTGCCTTCAGGACTAGATATGGCCACTATGAGTTCCTTGTTATGTAATTTGGGCTGGCCAATGCCCTAGCAGCCTTCATGCACCTGATGCACAACATATTTTGGCCTTATATTGATACTTTCGTCATTGTGTTCATTGATGACATTCTCGGTATATTCTAGGTCCCAGGAGGACCATGAGCAGCACTTGAGAACCGTGCTTCAAACATTAAGGGAGAAGAAGTTGTATGCCAAGTTTTCTAAGTGTGAATTTTGGCTTGATTCTGTGGCATTCCTAGGCCACGTGGTGTCTTCGGATGGGATCAAGGTAGATCCGAAGAAGGTGGAGGCGGTACAGAGTTGGCCCAAACCGTCCTCAGCTACTGAGATCCACATTTTCCTCGGTTTGGCTGGGTATTATCGCCGTTTTATGGAGGGATTTTCATCCATCTCAGCGCCTATGACCAGACTGGCCCAAAAGGGTGCATCTTTTATATGGACTGAGGAGTGTGAGGAGAGCTTTCAGAAGCTCAAGACAGCCCTGACTACAGATCCTGTGTTGGTTTTGACTACCGGTTCAGGGTACTATACAGTTTATTGTGATGCTTAGAGGATTGGTTTGGGAGCGGTGTTGATGCAGGACGGTAGGGTGATTGCCTACGTGTCCAGACAGTTGAAGGTCCATGAGAAAAACTACCATGTTCATGATCTCGAGTTGGCAGCGATTGTTCACGCCCTGAAGATATGGCGTCATTATTTATATGGTGTTCCCTGTGAGATATTCACGGATCACTGGGGTTTGCAGCACATATTCAGGCAGAAGGATCTAAATTTGCACCAGCGTAGGTGGTTGGAGTTGCTAAAGGACTATGACATCACCATATTATACCACCCGGGAAAGGCCAATGTGGTGGCCAACGCCTTGAGTCTTCGGGCGGAGAGTTTGGGGAGTTTGGCATACCTTCATGCAGCTGAGAGGCCTCTAGCCTTAGATGTTCAGTCCTTAGCCAGTCAGTTCGTGAGATTGGATCTTTCTGAGCATTGTCGGGTATTAGCTTGTATGGTTGCTCGATCTTCCCTTCATGTCCGCATTACAGAGCGTCAGTATGATGATCCCCGCCTTTTGGTTCTTCAGGATAGAGTCTAGTGGGGTGATGCCAGAGATGTGACTATAGGAGATGACGGGGTGATGAGGATGCAGGGCCGTATCTGTGTGCCCAACGTGGATGGGCTTCGGGAGTTGATTCTTGAGGAGGCCCATAGGTCGCGGTATTCCATCCATCTGGGTACCACGAAGATGTACCAGGATCTGAGACAGCATTATTGGTGGCGAAGAATGAAGAAAGATATAGTGGAGTTTGTAGCCAAGTGTCTCAACTGTCAGCAAGTCAAATGTGAGCATCAGAGACCGGGAGGGTTACTTCAGCAGATTGAGCTTCCAGAGTGGAAGTGGGAGCGGATCACCATGGACTTTGTGGTTGGACTTCCTCGGACTTTGAGGAAGCATGATGCTATTTGGGTGATTGTGGATCGGCTGACCAAATCAGCCCATTTCCTTCCAGTTGTGACTACATATTCATCGGAGAGGTTGGCTGAGATTTATATCAGAGAGATTGTTCGCCTCCACGGTATTCCAGCATCTATCATTTCAGACAGAAGTACACAGTTCATTTCACGGTTTTGGAGAGCTGTTCAGTAGGTTAGGCACCAGGGTAGAGTTGAGTACAGCCTTTCGCCCTCAAACGGACGGGCAGTCCGAGTGCACGATTCAGATTCTCGAGGATATGCTTCGTTCCTGTGTGATGGATTTTGGAGGGTCATGGGATCGATACTTGCCTCTTGCAGAGTTTGCTTATAACAACAGCTACCATTCCAACATTCAGATGGCGCCGTATGAGGCTTTGTATGGTAGGCGGTGCAGGTCTCCCGTGGGATGGTTTGAGTCGGGCGAGGCCCCATTGTTGGGTACAGACTTGGTTCAGGATGCCCTGGACAAGGTGAAGGTGATTCAGGGGAGACTTCGCACAGCTCAGTCCAGGCAGAAGAGCTATGCGGACCGGAAGGTTCGTGACTTGGCATTTATGGCTTGTTATCAGGTTTTGCTTCGGGTATTGCCTATGAAGGGCGTCATGAGGTTCGAGAAGAAAGGCAAGCTGACTCCGAGATTTATTGGCCTTTTTGAGGTGTTGCGATGTGTTGGGGAGGTTGCTTATGAGCTAGCCCTGCCTCCCAGCCTAGTAGGGGTTCATCCGGTGTTCCACGTCTCCATGCTCTGGAAGTATCACGGTGACCCGACTCATGCCTTGGATTTCAGCTCAGTCCAATTGGACAAGGATCTATCATATGTTGAGGAGCCTGTGGCTACATTGGATAGGCAGGTCAGAAAGCTCAGGTCAAAGGATATTGCATCAGTAAAGGTTAAGTTGAGGGGTCAGCCAGTCGAGGAGGTGACTTGGGAGACCGAGCAGGATATGCGAAGTCAGTACCCTCATCTTTTCCCAGCTCCAGGTATGTTTCTATGCTCGTTCGAGGACGAACGATTTTCTTAAGAGGAGGAGGATGTAACGACCTGGTCGGTCGTATTAAGAATTAGCGCCCCGATCCCCTATTTACCGTTTCTCTCATGTCTATTTATGTTATTGGAACTTGTCGGAGCGTTGACTGAAATCCGAGGTGATTTTGGACACATAGTCCATAAATGTGGAATTTAACTTTAGAAATTCGGTTGTAGCTAGAGCTATGTGAAGACGGATCCGGAATGGAATTCCGTTGACTCTGTTAGCTCCGTTGGGCGATTTCAGGGTTAGGAGCGTGTTCGGAATGTGTTTTCGAGGTCGGTTGTGGATTTAGGCTTGAATTGGCGAAAGTTAGAATTTCGGCGATTTTGGCTGATAGGGGAGATTTTGATATCGGACTCGGAATGGATTTTCGAAAGCGACAGCAGGTCCGTGATGTCGTTTATGACCTGTGTGCAAAATTTGAGGTCATTCAGATGAGCTTAGACGTGTTTCGGCATCGGATGAGAATTCTAGAAATTTCCTAAGATCCTAGGCTTGAATCTATGCATAGTTGATGATTTTGATGTTATGAGATGTGTTTTTAAGGCTCGGCCAAGTTTGAACAAGGTACTAGGGTCAGTTTGTAGGTTTAGTTGAGGTCCCGGGGGCCTCGGGGTTGTTTTGGATGCCCAACGGGTGAGTTTTGTGAATTTGAGAACAACTGAACCATTTTGGTTCTGGTGTCTCACACTTGCGATGGTATTTCCGCAGGTGCGGACACGCAGGTGCGAAGGGGGTGCCGCAGGTGCGACCCCTGGCCATTAACTGAATTTCCGTAGCTGCGATGGTATTTCCGCAGGTGCAGGCACGCAGGTGCGAAAGGGGGGCCGCAGGTGCGACCCTAAGGCCACTTAATGAACTTCCGCACCTGCGATTGGGTTTTCGCAGGTGCGGCACCGCAGGTGAGATCCCAGTGTCGCAAGTGCGAAATGTCTGGGCATTTTATACCAAAAATCCGAGGGTTTGAATTTCATAATTCAAAAATCGATTGTGAGCTCGGAACTTGGCGATTTTCAGTGGGATTTGAAGAGGAGAATCATAGGTAATGTTTTCGAACCTTAATCCCTTTATATATCGATAATCTCTATCGTTTTCCTCAATCTAATCATTGAAATTGGATGAAAAACCATGGAAATGGGATGAAATTTTCCCAAGTAGAAATATGAGGGTTTAGGGAGATTTAGACGTCGGATTTTGTAGATTCTTGTTCGAGTGGGTTCATGAGTGAATGGGTGTTCGGAAATATAAAGTTTACCCGATTCCGAGATGTGGGCCCGGGGAACTTTTTGGGCGAATTTCCTAATTTCGCGTATTAGCTTATAAATAATTAGCTTTTTTGTTCCCTTGAAGTGATATTTACACCATGCAATCGATTTGAATAGATTTGGGCCACCCGGAGTCAGATACTCGTGGCAAGAGCTTGGTATTGAGTTGATTAGCGCAGTCCAGGTAAGTGGCTTGCCTAATTCTGTGTTGGGGACTTTCCCTTAGGCATTTTATACCGATTTTGTTATGTGGACGCCGTGTACGCGAGGTGACGAGTGCGTACACGGGTCATTGTTGCTAAAATCCTATTTTTACTCCTACGAAATCGCTCATTTTCATTAACCTATTACTGTTTCCATCTTAATAGAGTAGATAGCGTAGGAGTAAGCATGCCTACCTGTTCTGACTTGATTTCCTCTTATTTGCTACTAGTCACATCATGCTTAGGTAGCTTTACTCTATTCTTGAATATTGTTTTTCCTGGATTGTTTACTTAAGCCATAATTGACATACTTCTGCCTTACATATTTAAATTGGGACTACGGACCGAGACCCGGGATCTTTTTCCCCGTACTGAGATGAATATTTAAATTGGGACTACGGACCAAGATCCGGGAGCTTTCCCCCTGTACTGAGATGCATATTTAAATTGGGACTACGGACCAAGATCCGGGAGCTTTCCCCCTGTACTGCATATCATATTTAAATTGGGACTACGGACTGAGATCCGGGAGCTTTCCATGTTTACTGCATTGCACATTTACTGTTGAGATATATGTTGTGCTGAGCCGAGGGCTCTCTTTCTGCTATTAAATATTTCCGTCTTCGTTAATCCTGTTTATCATTGCTTATCTGTATTTCACTGTTTTAAATTATATATTGACTTTTTTTTTTTCAAACTCAGTAGGGCCTTAACCTGACCTCGTCATTACTTGGCTGGGGTTAGGCTTGGCACTTATGGAGTACCGAATGTGGAGTACTCACGCCCTTTCCTGCGCATGTTTTCCCCATGTGGAGATCCAGGTACTAGCATCCAGTATCGTGGCTAGGAGTCGTTCTAGTAGCAGCCAGGAGACTGCGAGGTAATTCTGCGCGTCCGCAGAATCCCACGAGTCCCCTTCTACTCTAGTATAGGCATAGAAGACTTGTATGTTTTTCCACTGTTTCATTGTATAGAGCTACATTTAGTACAAAGCTTGTGACTATGGTGACATTTCGGGTTTTGGTAAGTAAAAATGTATATGCTGAGCAGCTACGTTATATCTACTTGAGTTCTTTTCTATCCTTATTTTATTTATTCTGTCATTTCCGCAATATCTTAGGCTTACCTAGTCATAGAGACTAGGTGTCGTCACGATACCTTTCGAAGGGTAAATTGGGTCGTGACACTTGGGACCTCGAAATTCATTTCCAGGCATACGCCCGAGTCCCATATTTTACTGCGGACCTCCCGGGATCGTCGGAACACGGATCCGAGTTCGTTTACTCAAAATGTTGACCAAAGTCAACTTTTATCAAATTTAAATTCTAAAAAATCACTATTTCTCATATTTCCACATAAAAGTCTTTCCGGTTTCACGCCCGGACTGTGCATGCAAATCGAGGTATTTAATTTAGTCTTTTTATGGTTATTTAGCATGGAACGGAGTCTAATTTTATAAAATGACCCCTTGGGTCATCACAACCTTAGTGAATAATTGCTGAAAGAAGGTTACGTAACTGATGTTACTTGTCCATGTATTTTTATAATGAAAATGTCATCAGAATTTGTTATACTTGTTATTTATGTTGATGACATAAATCTTGTTGGAACTCCGGAAGAGCTCCAAAATGCGATTGAATATCTTAAGAAAGAATTTGAGATAAAAGATCTTGGAAAACTAAAATTTTGTCTTGGTCTGCAAATTGAATATTTAGCAGACGAGATCTTTATCCATCAATCTGCCTATATAGAAAGGGTCTTAAATGCTTGTACATGGACAAAGCGCACCCATTAAGTACACCAATGGGTGTCGATCACTTGAGGTGAATAATGATATGTTCCGACCTCCAGAAGAAGATGAAGAACTCCTTGGTCCCGAAGTACCCTATCTCAGTGCAATTGGTGCACTAATGTATCTTGCTAATGCTACAAGGCCTGACATAGCATTTTTTTGTTAATTTACTAGCAAGATATACTTCTTCTCCTACACGGAGACATTGAAATGAGATTAAGCATATATTGTGATATTTAAAGGGAACTCTTGATATGTGTTTTGTTTTATGCTAACAAAGATAGTGCAGATCTTGTTGGTTATGCAGATGCATGTTATTTATCTAATCCCCATAAATCTCGATCTCAAACCGGATACGTATTTACTTATGGAGGTACTGTCATATCATGGAGCTTCACAAAGCAATCTATTGCTGCTACTTCTTCAAATCAGGCCGAGATAATAGTTATTTATGAAGCAAGTAGGGAAGGCGTATGTTTGAGATCAATAATTCATTTTATTCGAGAAAATATGGTTTGGAATGTGAAAAAAGACCCACAATTTTATACGAAGACAATGTTGCATGCATAGACTAATTGAAGGGAGGATTTATAAAAGGACATAGAACAACGCACATTTTACCAAAATTATTCTACACACACGATCTTAAGAAAAATGGTGACATTGATGTGCAACAAATCCGTTCAAGTGACAATCCGTCATATTTGTTTACTAAATCTTTACCAACTTCAAATTTTGAGAAGATGGTATGCAATATTGGAGTGCGGAGACTCAAAAATTTGAAAGAAGGTTTTCATCAGGGGGAGTGAAATACGCGTTGCACTCTTTTTCCCTTACTAAGTTTTTCCCATGAGATTTTTCTTGTAAGATTTTTTAATGAGGCGGCTGGAAATGCATATTACTAAATATGTGTACTCTTTTTCCTTCACTAAAAATTTTTTCCACGGGATTTTTCCTAGTAAGGTTTTAACGAGGCACATTATCTTTAATGAACATCCAAGGGGAGTGTTACGAAACTATTATTTGTGGATTTCTATTTATTACTCCGCTATAGATAATCTTCCTGAAGAAGATTATCCATTTAGTACTCTGTTGAAGTTTATCTACAAGCATCTGATGCAGGCAGGTTGCAAGCAACTCAATGAAATGATTTGCAGCAGCTTCTTATTAAACAGGCAGATTGCAAGCAGCTCATGCAGACAGCTTACAAGCAGCTGAAGAAAAGTCTCGCAGTTGCTTCCTGAAAAGCCTCACAGTTGCTTCCATTCTTCTATAAATAGAGAAGATTTCAGTTCATTATGTACATCAGTTTGAAAGTTGAATAATATATCACTCTCTCTCTCTCTCTCTCTCTCTCTCTTTATACTTGTCTTTGGTTTATTTACTTTACAGTCCTTATTTTATAGCACATTATCAGCACGAGACTCTGCCGTCTCNTTTATAACAAAAACTAATTTATTCAAAAGTATTTCTTAATACTTGATGCTTATCAACTGTTTCAATCAGCCAAACCAAACTAGCTAACCGTAGCCATTTTCTGAAAAAACAAAAAATTTCAACTAAGATATTCAAGTAAATTAAAACCAAAGCAAACTTACTTCCAGTAGCTCACAAACTTTTCAATGTTATGCGACCCTTTCCTGTAAGTTATTCCTTTTCATTTTCACATGTTTTCCTTCTATGTCCCAAATATATTTCTTGATTTCTTCCTTAAAAATTATAAACGTAATTGTATTAGGTAAAATATGTTATGGCATGTGGCCACCCAAGAAGGGGCACGTGACCACCCAAGACGGGGAGGGCCGAAGACCGGACAGCTATTCCGTTTGTCACCGGAAGTGATAACGTTCATAAAGGTATTAAATGCTCTGCGCCCGGTAACATTTAATAAGAATATTTTACAGCATTCACTACTAGAAATTCAGCAAAAAATGACCAAGAAAAACAGATCAAAGTGGGTTCGATTTTCAAAAAAAAAAAATTTAAATTTTTTTTTTATGAAACCGACCAATTTTGGTTGATTTTTTTTTGGCGCAAAAATGCGAAAAACTATTTTTGAGTCCCGCGAAATTTATTTTTCAAGAAACCGACCAACTTTGGTCCATTTTTCAATTAAAATAAATAAAAATTAATATTAAAAAAAATCGACCAAAATTGGTCGGTTAATTCGACCGGTCATTTTAAAAAACTGACCAACTTTGGTCGGTTATTTTCGTGCAAAAATACAATTAAAGAGTATAAATCAAATAAAAGACAATATTACAAAATGCACCAATGGTCTAGTGGTAGAATAGTATCCTACCACAATACAGACCCCGATTCGATTCCCAGATGGTGAATCTTTTAATTAGATAATTAAAATATCGACCAACTTTGGTCGGGTTTTTTTTTTGCAATATTTTTTTTTAAATTTAATTTCCGACCAACTTTGATCGGTATTCCTTTCCGACCATCAAAATACTGTCCACACGTAAATGATCGCATTTTTTGGTCGGTAATTGGCCATAACCAACCAACTTTGATCGGTTTTTAGCGGATTTCTAGTAGTGATTAAGAGCAACGGCCCGTTACAGAGAATTTGACATTTATGTTCAACGTTGCATCTTCATCAATGCTCCTCATAGTTGACATTAAGTAAGGGCACGATCCTAGTACCTTCTTCATAGCTATAAATAATAAGCTCAGTGATCATTGGATGGGACACGAATTTTCTGGCTAAACTTACACTATATTCTAAACAAAGCTTAATATAATCTTATTTACTTGCTTTTTGATCTCATCATTTCTACGCCCGAAAAATTTGTTCCCAGAACTGTCATCTATGTTGTTTCATCTATATTTCAAGGCTAAGTATTGTACATTTCTTCAATTGTTATATATTTCAGGATCAAATTAATTCACTTGTCTAGAAACCACGTATAACTTCAACTGTACCATTTTACGGGTAAACAGTTTGGCGCCCACAGTGGGGCCTAGAAAACCGTGCAATTAAATTGATCCTCTTTTTTTACTAATGTGTTTTGATTACTTTGTCTTAGCAAAAATCACGAAAAATGGAAGATAACACTGTTAAAGACACACGCAACCCTGAAATTCGAGGGGATCAGCCTCATTTCGAGAATTCATCAGTGACACCCGCAGTGAGGGGAACGGTTCCACGCCGGTGCATGATAGGTGGTACCATCGACAAGTTCGGGAGACAACTCCTAATGATGCTGATAAGGAGCATGTAGCAGATGCGGTGAGGGTCCTGCGAGAGCAACATGCAATCATTCTAGGCCATCTCACACGGAAGGATTTGGATGTGACGGAACCGAAGCAGGCGCTATCAGGTGCTTCAAATAATGCAAACAGGAGAGATCCAATTCCACCCGATGTTACCACAAACCAAACATCGCAGAGAGTCGACAACGACACTCCTAGTGGCAAAGTTGGCTCCGACGGGGCTGGGGGAGTAGATCCGGCCTCAACAACGAGAACTATCAGTTCAAGGATGAACTTTTGCTATACATGAAGGAAGTAAACGCCCGCATGGATCAAATACCGGGCGCGCCACCAGTATTGAAAGGCCCAAACTCGAAGAAATATATTCAATTACCTTACAAGCCGAGTGCAACACTAGAACTAATCCCGAAGCGACTCAAAATGCTTGAAATTCCAAAGTATGATGGAACTTCAGACCTACATGAGCATATTACCACATATACAACGGAAAGGAAATGATTTAGCCTCACACAAAATTAAATATGTATTGCTAAAGAAATTCAGAGAAACTCTCACGAGGGGAGCTTTAATGTGGTATTCATTATTACCTGAGCACTCTATAGATTCCTTCGAGATGCTCGCAGATTCCTTCATAAGGCTCATACCGGGGCCAAAAGTTCAAGACCGGAAGGCCAACATATTCAGGATCACACAAGGAGAATCTGAAATATTATGAGAGTTTGTTACCCGATTCCAGAAAGAAAGGATGTTGCTCACGGCTGTCCCGGGTGAATGGGTAGCTGAAACATTCACCAAAGGATTGAACCGGAGAAGCTCAGACGCTTTCCGGAAGCTGAAAGAGAGCCTGTTTGAGTTCCAAGCAACAACTTGGGCAGATGTCCATAACCGTTACGAGTCAAAGATAAGGATCGAAGATGACCAAGTCGGTTCCACATTATCGGCAAAAGGACGGGAGAAGAGCAGAGATAAATCAAAAGATGATTACAACGCAGACAGATAAACTTCGAGGGGACCATTGTTTCCATACGAGTGGACAGAAGGTTGTGACGGAAACTTCCGAGCAGCAAACAAGTTCACCGCTGACAGAGGGACCGATCGTGGTCGAAACAATAGATCACTTCAAGATAAAGAGACGTCGAGGTCTTGGGATATTTCTTACCCCATGTTAGTATAATATAACTTCAACGTCAGTGTAGTGGAACTGGTGTCAGCCATGAGAAACATTAAAGAGGTACGTTTCCCGAGACCTATGGGACCCAATCCCAACCAAAGGGATCCCAACTTATGGGGTGAATACCACGGGACAAACTGTCACCAGACAGGGGATTGCTGACATCTTCGGGAAGAAGTTGCAACACTGTTGAAGAATGGTCATCTCAGAGAATTCTTCAGCAACAGAGCTAAGAACAATTACGATCGTAACCGAGACAACATAGAACCCTCGAAAGCAGGAGAAGAACCCCCACGCCAAACGATCAATATGATCTTCGGGGAGAACGAGATTAACAGGGTCACATTTTCGGCAGCGAAGAAAACCAAATTATCAATAACTCATAGTAAAAGACTCCGGGAAGAGGATATCATTTTCGCGGAGGAGGACGTTGACGGATTGTTGTTACCACACAATGACGCACTGGTAATTTCTTTAAATGTGTTAGATTTTAAGATTAAACGTGTTCTAGTTGTTCCAAGAAGTTCGGTTAATATCATACAATGGAGAGTATTGGAGCAAGCTAAACTCACCAGAAGCATTATTCCAACAATAAAGCTCCTCACTAGGTTCAACCTTACGAACGTGACTACCCGGGGAAAGATCTTGCTGCACAAACGCTGAAGGTGTAATGAAAACAACTCTCTTCGAAGTAGTAGACGGTGATATGAGATACAACATTATCATGGAAATTCCATGGTTACACAATATGAAAGTTGTACCTTCGACATATCACTAATTGCTGAAGTTTCCAATGCTAGAAGGAAGCAAATAAGAGGCGATCAACCGTAGCAAGAGAGATGAATGCAATCTCAGTTTCCAGTAACAAAGGGAAAGAACGCGTAGTACAGCAATTACAGGAACTGACACTTACTCTCGAGCTAGAAAGAATTAGACCGAAAGTAGAGGCATCAGAACAATATCAGGTGCCGAGATATTTCTAAGTTCCAGAAGAGACGGACGCAACGAAGTCCACAGCGGAAGAACTGGAGCAAGTGGCATTGTTCGGGAAATCCCTAGAAAAGAAGTTCCATTTGGGAACAGGACTGCACCCGGAGCTCAGGTCTGGTTTTATTGAATTCCTTAAAATTAATGTTGATTGTTGTGCATGGTAAGGATATGACAAGTATCCGGGCGGGAATAGTCGTGCACAAGCTGAGTTTGGATCCCAGCATACCTCTGGTAAGGCAGAAGAAACGCCCTATTATTGAGGCCACGGATAAATTCGTCAAAGAAGAGGTAACCCGCTTACTTAAGATCGGTTTGGTCTGAGAGGTAAGATATCTGGATTGGCTGGACAATGTAGTAGTAGTTCCTAAGAAGAACAATAAATTTTGCATGTGTGTAGACTATAAAGACCTTAACAAGGTGTGCCCGAAAGACTCGTTCCCACTGCCAAACATCGATCAAATGATTGATGCCACGGGCGGGCACGAGTTGATGAGTTTCCTCGATGGTTATTCCGGGTAAAATCAAATCAAAATGAACCCGGAAGATCAGGAAAAAACTTCATTTATAACGAATTTCGGTACATATTGCTACAACGAAATGCTCTTCGGATTGTAAAACACCGGAGCCACTTATCAACGTATCGTAAATAATATGTTTGAAAAACAAATAGAAAAGACTATGAAGGTTTATACAGACAATATGCTCGTTAGTCTTTGAATGCATATGACCATCTTAAGCATTTGCAAGGACCATTCGACATCCTGAGGAAGTATAACATGAAACTTAACCCCGAGAAATGCGAGTTCGGGGTCAGTTCTGGTAAGTTTCTCGGATTTCTGGTCTCGCAAAGGAGAATTGAGGTAAACCCCGACAAAATCAAATCCATAGAGGATATCCCGGGCCAATTGTCTAACGTAAAAGAAGTCTAAAGACTCACAAGAACATTAGCATCTTTGAGCAGGTTCATTTCCCGGTCATCGAAAATATGGCATCGCTTCTTCACATTACTCAAAAAGAATAATAACTTCGAATGGACACCGGAGTGCCACCAATATTTGACGGACCTGAAGAAGTACTTATCAAGCCCTCCATTGCTTTCAAAACCAAAAGAAGGCGAAACATTGCTAATCTACCTCGCGGTTTCAGAAGTTGCGGTAAGTGCAGTTTTAGTTCGGGAGGACGAAGGTATGCAATTTCACATTTATTATGTTAGAAATTTTTTACATGAGCAGAAACTCTCTACCCACACTTGGAAAACTAGCCTTATCTCTCATAGTCGTCGCTCGGAAAGCTGAGGCCCTACTTCCAATGCCACCTGGTAGTTGTGGTGACTATTTTCCCTTTGCGGAACATCCTCCGCAAACTCAAGCTCTCGGATAGATTGGCCAAATGGGCCGTCGAAATGAGTGAATTCGACATAGAATATAAATCGAGTACTGCAATTAAATCGCAAGTCTTGGTTAACTTCGTGGCCGATTTTATTCCGGGGCTACTACCTTTGGCGAACAAAGAGGCAGTAATGGTGTCGGAATCGACATCGGGGGTTTGTACCTTATTTACGGACGGATCTTCGAACGTAAAAGGGTCCAGGCTTGGAATAGTCTTAATCACACTTTCGGGGAAAACCTAAAGTCAAGCAGTCTGAATGATCCCTTTAGCTAACAATGAAGCAGAGTATAAAGATTTGATTGCGGGGCTCGAATTGTCCCGGGGACTCGATTCCGAGGTTATAGAAATAAAATGTGACTCAGAATTGGTGGTAAATCAAGTCTACAGAATCTTTGATACCAAAGAAGAGCATATGCAACAATACGTGGTAAAAGTCCACGCTCTTTTGGCACGATTTCGGGAGTGGCCAATTACTCATATCCCGAGGGAGGACAACGCAGAAGTAGATGCAGTAGAAAACTTAGGATCATCAACGGAAATGAATGGATCAGAATTTGGGACGGTAGTGCAATTGATGAACTCGGCCCTGGATACATATGGTTACTATGAGGTAAATTCGACTAGTCTGGTCTGAGACTGGAGAAACGAAATAATCAACTATATCGAACATGGGAAGTTGTCAGAAGGACTGAAAGAATCGCGAGCGTTACGCACCAAAGATGCACACTATAGCTTTAGAAGAGGCCAATTGTATAGAAAATCCTTCCAAGGCTTGCTGGCCAGGTGCTTAGGAGCATCAGAAGCTAACTATGTCATGAGAGAGGTCCACGAAGGGATATGCGGCAATCGCTTGGGCGCAGACTCCTTGGTGCTGAAATTGGTACGGGCAGGATATTACTGGCCTCCCATAGAATAAAACGCCAAAGACTTCGTGCGAAAATGCGATAAGCACCAACGCTATGTACTGCTAGTACACCAGCCAGTAGAACCCTTACATTCAGTTTTATCCCCATGGTTGTTCATGAAATGGGGGATGGACATCGTCGAACCGCTACCACCGTCTCCCGAAAAAGTAAGGTATCTTTTAATTTTAACGGATTATTTTTATAAATGGGTGGAAGCAGGTTCTTATCAGAAGATCAAAGAATGTGAAGTGGTCGATTTCTTATAGGAAAATATAATTTGCAGGTTCGGAATACCAAAAGAAATATCATGCGACAACGGGCCATAGTTTGTCGGTGCAAAAGTTACAAAACTCCTCGAAGTTTTGAAAATAAAGAGAATCACATCTTCGCCTTATCATCCAAGCGCAAGTGGTCAAGCGGAGTCAACAAAGAAAGTAATTATTCAAAACTTCAAAAAAAGGTTGGACGCAACAAAGGGTAAATGGCCCAAAGAATTGTCCAGAGTTCTATGGGCCTACCGAATAACGGCCAAGTCAAGCATAGGAGAAACCCCTTACTCCCTTGTATACGGTGCCAAAGCCCTAATCCTGGTGGAAGTGGGTGAGCCCACTTTGAGATATTTTCAGGCAAATGAATAATCGAGCAGCGAAGCGATGTTAATAAACTTAGAATTGCTCGAGGAACGCAGGGACTTGGCGCATGTAAGAATGACAGCTCAAAAGTAGAGAATGGAGATATATTATAATCGATGAGCCAACCTCCGTTATTTCAAATTAGGAGACTTGGTCTTGAGGAAAGTAACTCAAAACACCCGGGAACTCAATACGGCCAAGTTGGGCTCAACATGGGAAGGCACGTACCAGGTTTCAGCTCTCAGTGGGAAAGGTTCATAAAAATTGGAGAACTAGAACGGAGACAAGTTGCCCAACAACTGAAACATGGATCACCTCAAAAAATATTATTGTTGATGAACAATACTCAAACGGAAAGTATATGTTGCACTTTTTTCTCTTCATTCAGTTTTTAACCCAATTGGGTTTTTCAGGAAAGGTTTTTAATGAGGCAGCGATAGAAAGCATACTACGAAGATATCGGCGACAAGACCTCTGATAACAGGGCAAACAAACAAGCTTCCACTCGGGGATGATTAGATAATCTTTGCTTCGATAGAAAATTCCTACCGGGAAGTTAAGTTTGCTGTCGAACAGAGGTTACACGACCGTTTACGAGCACAAACCAGTAGAGGACTGTTAGGTATTCTTTCGCTCGATAACATGGATTCCTAAGGGGAAGCAAAGTATGTTGCTGAGTGGAGGATTACCTAGCAATTCATTGGTGGAACCTTCGAAGATACAAAACTTCCAGTGTTCCAATTCGCACTCTCTGCATTCGAACGCTGGTGGGGAATGATATGAGGATACGGCAACAATCCACGTCATCGGGAATGAAAATCTGGAAACAAAACGCTTCATCGGGATCGGGGACTGCACAACCATCCCCACAAAAACAAGTTTTACAAGATAGCCACAATTAATGGAAATTTATTTTCTACATAACAAGATGCTTATGTATTTTTTGAAATAAAAGGAATAAAATGAAATCTTTTTGCTTTTATCTTGTTTTTTGTCTGAACGATGAGCTAGATTTGTCATTTGAAAGTTAAACAAGTACTTCAAATGTTATTGTCATAATGAACAGGAGACGTCCTCTTCAAGAGCACCGTAAACATAAGAGGTCCCTCTCTTATAAAAACCCTCATGTTAAAGGGTTGGTTCCGAAAGAATTTGTGCCCAAAAACAAAAATTCTATCGGGGAAAAATATGCCCAACGCCGCCTATAAAAAAGATGAAAAAAAAAAGAAAACTTGCGCAAATACTTATTGATTTACTCACGTAAAAGAGATAATGCCCGGAACTAAAGTGCATCGAAGAAAATGCATCCGAGACCACATACAGAAAAATGTGTGCAGAATCCTTTAGAGAATACAGGGGTTAAAAACTTGCACGAATATTTCAGAGGAAGTAAGACTCAAACAATATTTGAGCAAAAATATGTCTTCATTTACAATAACGTGCCAAAAAAATATAAAACATGAAAATAAAGGAAAAGCTAAATTGCGGTGCCTCCGAGTCCAGGAGGAAGATAAGTGTCCGCGCCCCTGGGAGTGGTAGATGGTTCCACCGATGGCTCGGGAGTCTGATCTTCATGGAGAGTTGAACTAACGAGCCTATTATGCTCGATAGTTTTCCTGTACTTATCTTCTAGCTGCGCATGTTTCGCCCCTATGGCAGCAAGCTTCCAAAACGACGGCCTCAACAGCTCTGGTTTCTAGTTCCGAGAGGCGGAGAATGATTTGGTCCCGTTCCACCATAAGTTGATTCCGTTTAGAAGTAATTTCTTCCTTCTCACGAATCAACCTTTAAAGGCCCTTAGAAGAAATAAATTTGGCTTACAAAACAAAAAGAGGTAAAACTTAGAATACATTCGTTCAAAAGTAGAAGAGACAACAGAGGAAGAAAGGAACGTACCGCTGCAGTGTTATGCAAAGCGTTGTTCAACAAACACTCTCCCGAGAGTGCCTGAATATTCTCCCAATCTTTCTCTAAAGCCAAAGGCTTCAGGTAGTTAGCAAGCTCCACTGGCCAGGAAAGCAGAATGCACCTGGTAGAGATCGAAAGAGTAACATTCCTCATCCTTTGTGAATCTTCAGAAGGGGCAGCATAATTTTCCCCCAAATTCCCATGAACTGGGTACTGTAGAAGAGGAACACTATCTTCATGGTCAGGTGTGGCTGATGGAGGAAATGTAGCTATCGCTGGCGGAAGAGTGGATGAAGACGAAAAGTGATGTTACAATTGGTGGTGTTGGAGAAGATGAAGATGAAGCTGATAGGGTTGAAGAGTGAGAAGTAGTTGCGTCAAAAGCAGTGTTGGATGATGGATTCTCGCCAACTGAAGACGGAAAGGACCTGGTACTCGGCCCCGCAGTACCTGACACAATAATTGGGGTCCGAGAACAGGAGTTGGCATTATCTACCAAATCAAATTCTCCCCAAAGTGCCGAGACATCATCCTCGGTTGGTGTAACTGTCTCAGCAGGTTGAGCATCCTATTGAGATGATGAGGATCATCGCCTTCTATGAAGAGAAACTACATCATCACTAGCTTCTTTATCATCATCAATCATCATAGTGTCTACGACCGACCCGGAAGGAGGACCAGTTATCATCGCCACCGGAGATAGCTCGGGGACAACAATCTTTGCCCTCTTGTTCTTCTCCCCGGCCGTGGAACATCTTCTCTTCGGTTGCTTATCTTCCAGCCGGGGACTCCATGAAGATGTGTTTTGCGCCCGAAACAGGCATGGAGACACCTGTTCGAGTAAGAGCTTCCTAACACAACCTCGCTGCATCAACAAGATCAGCCAGAACGTCCTCCTCGGGGATAACAACCAGAGCCCGCAGGTAGACCTAATTGCATAAACAAGTCAAAAGGGTTCAATCAAGTTCTCCATATACAAGACAAAGAAAGATGGAAGCAAGGTAAGTTCAAATTAGCATGATTTTGGCCTTCCACCCGTATTTCAGGGCCAGTTCTTCCCACAAGCGAGTTTCGGGCATCGTGACGTCAAAAATATTCTGAATCCATCGGTATAAACCTTTCACCACTGGTGGGACCTATCGAGTTGTTGAAACATACGAAGAATGAAGATACGTCCATAGAAGAATATTTAATGAAAGAAGATATATTAGAGATCTCACGAGTGCGGTTCCAAGCGGTTGGAAAGGATGAAGTCGTTGTTGGAATGATATTGTTAGTGGAAATCGCAGAGAACCATTCCATTCATCGCGGTCACTATCATCATCCATGCTAGTCAACAAAGCATGGTGACCTCATTTGCAGAGACTTATCATACACCCCAGAAAAACGTCGAAGGCAGGCAACCGTCCTCCACACATAAGGACTTACCTGTGCCAAACACATCTGATAGCGAAGGCAAAATTCCGCAATCACGAAATCGAGCTCTTCGCCCAAAGAAAACTCACCCAAAGTAAAGGGATACGTGTAAAAGTATGTAAAACCTTCCTTGGGATGGGTCACTCGCTCCGATAGATCAGGAGTGATGATATCAAACTCATGGCGACGACAATCTTCCTTCACAATAGGAATACTGGAAGGACGCATGGAAGAATGGTACCTACTAACAACCCATGTACAAGGGTTAGCAGAAGGGAATTTCTCTCAAAATCCTTTGTGGTATTGAGTCTTTTTGGTATGATGGAGCCCATAGTTGGATCGACAAAGTCTTCGGTTTTGTTTTTGCCTTTTGAATAACCAGTACGCTTTGAGGAGGAAGCCATCGAAAAAGAGAAAGGGTTTTCTCTTTAAAGAAGATGAAGACATAGGAGGCGAGATTAGACGAAGGAAGTTGAAGTACAAGTGGGGAAGTTGTATAGGTAAAAAAATTGGAGGCTAAATCCCTGGCCAGGATTACCTCGATAATCGGCAAAAGGCGTACCTCTAATCAACCGGTAGTAGCCTTCAAAAGGAATTATAGTAATTCCCGCCAAAAAAGTGTTTCTACCAACTTACCGGTAACACAAAGTTATGTCACTGGAAAGTAGGGGGACCTATCTGTGTTAGGTAAAATATGTTATGGCACGTGGCCACCCAAGAAGGGGACACATGGAACCCAAGACATGGAGGGCCGAAGACCGGACGCAGCTATTCCATTTGTCACCAGAAAAGATAACGTTCATAAAGACATTAAATGCTCTGCGCCGGGTAACATTTAATAAGGAATATTCTACAACATTAAGAGCAATGAATTGTTATAGAGAAATTTACATTTATGTTCACCTTTACGTCTTCATCAATGCTCCTCATAATTGACATTAAAGAAAGGCACGATCCTAGTACCTTCTTCATAGCTATAAATAATAAGCTTAGTGATCATTGGAAGGGAAACGAATTTTCTTGCTAAAATTACAATGTATTCTTGTTACATCCCGCACCTTAGCATTAGGATGTGCCGTAGTAAATCCACATGAGTTCGAAGGGATTATGTCTAATAGGAGGTTATAGAGGGTTTAAGACATTATTATTATTATAAGACCCTCTAAGTTTACAACTTTGACATCGTTAGATATTATGTTAGTGTGGTATTTTCTTTTATGTGGAGTATTTTAGTAAAAGTTTTATAAGTATAATTTTGGATAGTTACCATTATTACTACTTTCGAATATGGTAAATTATACACATAATATGAGAAAGTTTATAAATAAGATATTATTTATTGTAAAAAAAAAAATAGAAGTTATTTTCTCACAAAAGAAGGTTATGTTTTTATCATTTTTAGAATTAAGTGTACGAAAATTTGTACTCTTTATACGAGATTAGAAAAATTAAAAGTTGAGAAAATATATGTATTTTTACATGGATGTTTTAACGAAATAATAGTATATGTATTGATTTTATATAGTACCACGATTTATTATTTATTGTAATAGTAGTACTTTAGGATGAGGACAAGACTATCTTTGAGGTTAATTATCGGGTAACGGGATATTACCAAATTAATTAATAAGTTAGTGGATAAAGATTAAAATTCCCTCCCCCCCACGTGGCAGCAAGCCACTTCCTAAACACGCGACTCTTAGTTATTTTTGATTAGGTGGCAAACTAATGTGTTAGTTACTTAACACTTCATTTCTATTATTTTCAATGCCAAAAACGGCAACAATCCCATTAGTTTAAGTTTGAGGTTGCTGGATTTAGAGAATAATGGCGAGTTGTTTGTGTGATTGCCCCTCTATATCACTCTTAGCAGCCAATGATCACCCAATGTTTACCAATTTCAAATTATTCTTTAGCAAATTAAGTTCACTGAGGCTGTGAAGATTTTCATTCTTCAACCAAAATCCAACGAGATTTCTTAGCACATTAGCAACGTGAGATTTTGCGATTCTAAGGGAGTACGGTGCAACCTTTTCCAAGAATATCATATAGATTTTTCCCTACTCCAGGTATGTTAAGACTATCCCTTCTTTATTTTGGCATGATCCAAGTAACGATACGTAAACATAATGTTATTCCATAAGTGGTTCTACTCTTAGCAATTAAGGATGTCTATGTTATTCATTCCTGTAAAGTGATATGCAAACACGTCTAAGTATGTTCCTATGTCTCTATTTAGGTATATGATAGAGATGTTAATGCTTATAATATAGTGATACATGCATCTTCATGCATTTACCACTGTGCTACGGTCGGTCGGGTAGTTACCACCGGTTGGGCAGTTATGTATCATTTCGTTTACCACCAAGCTACGGTCGGTCGGGCAGTCATGCATATTCATTTACCATCGAGCTACGACCGGTCGGGCAGTCATGCATTTACCATCGAGCTACAACCGATTGGGCAGTTACATATTTACCATCGAGTTACGTCCAGTCAGGCAGTCATACATTTACCACCGTGCTACAGCCGGTCGGGCAGTTAGCACTGATCAGTTGGGCAGTCATGCATCATACAATATGGATAATAGATTCAAAGAGAAGTATTATATATATAAGTATAAGTATGCATATACGGTGGAACTTCATAGATTCAGGTTGATTTTTATACGTCATTAAAGTAATGTGGACTTATTTTTATGTTTTAGTGCTGCCTTACATACTCAGTACATTATTCGTACTAACGTTCTTTTGTTAGGAATGCTTCATTCATGCCTGTAGGTATAGATAATCAGTTTGATGAGCCCTCATAGTAGACGAAATTGACATTCAGCAACGGATCGGTAAGACTCCACCTCATTCGGAGTGCAGCCGAGTCCATAAGTCATCGTGTCAGAATTTTTCTAAAGACTTATGGGTAGGTCGGTACCCTGTCCCATTTGATGTCAAATAATCTTAGAGGCTTTGTAGATAGAGGTTCATTTCGTACAGTATGTCAGAGGTCTTAATGGCCCATATGTATTCATGTATTAAGAAAACTTGTTCTGTGATACAGTGTTTTCCCACTTACAGTTGTACATTATGAGTTGTGGTCTTGTGGGCCCATGATAGTTACGAAAGGAATGAGTTTAGTTAACTCGACCTATGTATGTTCTAGTTTTGGTCAAATGATCATGAGTTACAAAGTGGTTCGCTCGGCCCAATGCGGCACCGGGTGCCAGCCACGCCTCCCCAGGTTTGGGGCGTGAAAAAGTGGTATTAGAGCGGGTCATGTCCTAGGGAGTGTACAAAGTCGTGCCTAGTAGAGTCTCACTTATGGATATGTTTTGCGCCACATTTATAATTGAGAGGCTATAGGGAATTTAGGAAATGTTACTTCTTCTGTTTCCAGATCGTTCCATAGAGATGAGTTGTAAGAAGTCAGTATGAGGCTTTCGCCAGGTTTTGTATGCACCAGAGGTGCAGGTATTACAGTAGGGCCTTAAGGCGTAATTTCTACTTATATGGAACGGAAGTTATGAAAGAAACATAAGATATGATTCAAGATTAAAAGGTAAGTAACTTAAAGGTGAAGAAGATACGAGATACTCAATTACAAAATAGTCCAGAGCTTAGATAGAGGTTTGGTTTTAGTTTAATATGCAGAGGAGACCCTAGCGAGAGTTTTGGAAATCTCAAAGAGTTAACATTCGAGGACGAATATTTCTAAAGAGGGGAAGGATGTTACATCTCGTACCTTAACATTAGGATGTGCCGTAGTAAATCCACATGAGTTCGAAGGGATTATGTCTAGTAGGAGGTTATAGAGGGTTTAAGACATTATTATTATGAGACCCTGTAAGTTTACAACCTTGATATCGTTAGACATTATGTTAGTGTGGTATTTTCTTTTAAGTGGAGTATTTTAGTAAAAGTTTTATAAGTATAATTTTGGATAGTTACCATTATTACTACTTTCGGATAAGGTAAATTATACACATACTATGAGAAAGTTTATAAATAAGATTTTGTTTATTGTAAAAAAAAAATAGAAGTTATTTTCAGACAAAAGAAGGTTATATGTATTGATTTTATATATGTATTTTTAAATGGATGTTTTAATGAAATACTAGTATATGTATTGATTTTATATGGTACCACGATTTATTATTTTAATATTGTAATAGTAGTACTTTAGGATGAGGACAAGACTATCTTTGAGGTTAATTATCGGGTAACGGGATATTTCCAAATTAATTAATAAGTTAGTGGATAAAGATTAAAATTCCCCCACCCCCACGTGGCAGCAAGCCACTTCCTAAAACACATGACTCTTAGTCATTTTTTATTAGGTGGCAAACTAATGTATTAGTTACATAACCCTTCATTTCTAATATTTTCAATACCAAAATCGGCAACAATCCCATTAGTTTAAGTTTGAGGTTGCTGGATTTAGAGAATGGTGGCGAGTTGTTTGTGTGGTTGCCCCTCTCTGTCACTCTTAGCAACCAATGATCACTCGATGTTTACCAATTTCAAATTATTCTTTAGCAAATTAAGTTCACTGAGGCTGTGAAGATTTTCATTCTTCAACCAAAATCCAACGAGATTTCTTAGCACATTAGCAACGTGAGATTTTGCGATTCTAAGGGAGTACGGTGCAATATTTTCCAAGAATATCATACAGATTTTTTCCTACTCCAGATATGTTAAAGCTATCCCTTCTTTCTTTTGGCATGATCCAAGTAACGATACGTAAACATAATGCTATTCCATAAGTAGTTCTACTCTTAGCAGTTAAGGATGTCTATGTTATTCATTCCTGTAAAGTGATATGCAAGCACGTTTAAGTATGTTCCTAAGTATCTATTGAGGTATATGATAGAGACGTTAATGATTATAATATAGTGATACATGCATCTTCATGCATTTACCACTGTGCTACGGTCGGTCGGGTAGTTACCACTGGTTGGGCAGTTATGTATCATATCATTTACCACTGAGCTACGGTCGGTCGGGTAGTCATGCATATTCATTTCCCACCGAGCTATGGCCGGTCGGGAAGTCATGCATTTACCAACTAGCTACAGCCGATTGGGCAGTTACATGTTTACCATCAAGCTACGGCCTGTCAGGCAGTCATACATTTACCACCGTGTTGCGGCCGGTCGGGCAGTTACCACTGATCAGTTGGGCAGTCATGCATCATACAATATGGATAATAGATTCAAAGAGAAGTATTATATATATAAGTATAAGTATGCATATACAGTGGCACTTCAGAGATTCAGGTTGATTCTTATATGTCCTTAAAGTAATGTGGACTTATTGTTATGTTTCAGTGCTGCCTTACATACTCAGTGCATTATTCGTACTGACGTTCTTTTGTTGGGGATGCTTCATTCATGCCTGTAGGTATAGATACTCAGTTTGATGAGCCCTCATAGTAGACGAGATTGACATTCAGCAAAGGATCAGTAAGACTCCACCTCATTCGGAGTGCAACCGAGTCTATGAGTCATCGTGTCAGAATTTTTCTAAAGACTTATGGGTAGGCCAGTACCCTGTCCCATTTGATGTCAAATAATCTTAGAGGCTTTGTAGACAGAGGTTCATTTCGTTCAGTGTGTTAGAGGTCTTGACGGCCCATATGTATTCATGTTTTAAGAAAAATTATTCTGTGATACAGTGTTTTCCCACTTACAGTTGTACATTATGAGTTGTGGTCATGTGGGCCCATGATAGTTACGAAAGGAATGAGTTTAGTTAACTCGACCTATGTATGTTCTAGTTTTGGCCGAATGATCATGAGTTACAAAGTGGTTCGCTCGAGCCAGTGCGGCACCGGGTGCCAGCCACACCTCCCCAGGTTTGGGGCGTGACAAAGTGGTATTGGAGCGGGTCGTGTCCTAGGGAGTGTACAAAGTCGTGCCTAGTAGAGTCTCACTTATGGGTATGTTTTGCGCCACATTTATAATTGAGAGGCTATAGGGAATTTAGGAAATGTTACCCTTCTTCTGTTTCCAGATCGTTCCATAGAGATGAGTCGTAAGAAGTCAATATGAGGCTTTCGCCAGGTTTTGTATGCACAAGAGGTGCAGGTATTACAGTAGAGCCTTAAGGCGTAATTTCTACTTATATGGAACGGAAGTTATGAAAGAAACAGAAGATACGATGAAATATTGAAAGGTAAGTAACGTAAAGGTGAAGAAGATATGAGATACTCAAGTACAAAATAGTCCAGAGCTTAAATAGAGGTTTGGTTTTAGTTTAGTATACAAAGGAGACCCTAGCGAGAGTTTTGGAAATCTCAAAGAGTTAACATTCGAGGACGAATGTTTCTAAAGAGGGGAAGGGTGTTACATCCCGTACCTTAGAATTAGGATGTGCCGTAGTAAATCCATATGAGTTCGAAGGGATTATGTCTAGTAGGAGGTTATAGAGGGTTTAAGACATTATTATTATGAGACCCTGTAAGTTTACAACCTTGATATCGTTAGATATTATGTTAGTGTGGTATTTTCTTTTAGGTGGAGTATTTTAGTACAAATTTTATAAGTATAATTTTGGATAGTTACCATTATTACTACTTTCGGATGTGATAAATTATACACATACTATGAGAAAGTTTATAAATAAGATTTTGTTTATTGTAAAAAAAATAGAAGTTATTTTCTCACAAAAGAAGGTTATATTTTTTCCATTTTTAGAGTAAAGCGTACGGAAATTTGTACTTTTATACGAGATTAGCAAAATTAAAAGTTGAGAAAATATATGTATTTTTACATGGATGTTTTAACAAAATAATAGTATATGTATTGATTTTATATGGTACCACGATTTATTATTTTAATATTGTAATAGTAGTACTTTAGGATGAAGACAAGACTATCTTTGAGGTTAATTATCTGGTCACGGGATATTACCAAATTAATTAATAAGTTAGTGGATAAAGATTAAGATTTCTCCACCCCCACGTGGCAGCAAGCCACTTCCTAAACACATGGCTCTTAGTCATTTTTGATTAAGTGGCAAACTAATGTGTTAGTTACATAAACACTTCATTTCTAATATTTTCAATACCAAAAACGACAACAATCCCATTAGTTTAAGTTTGAGTTTGCTGGATTTAGAGAATGGTGGCGAGTTGTTTGTGTGGTTGCCCCTCTCTGTCACTCTTAGCAGCCAATGATCACCCGATGTTTACCAATTTCAAATTATTCTTTAGCAAATTAAGTTCACTGAGGTTGTGAAGATTTTCATTCTTCAACCAAAATCCAACGAGATTTCTTAGCATATTAGCAACGTGAGATTTTGTGATTCTAAGGGATACGGTGCAACCTTTTTCGAGAATATTATACGGATTTTCCCTACTCCAGATCTGTTAAGGCTATTCCTTCTTTCTTTTGGCATGACCCAAGTAACGATACATAAACATAATGCTATTCCATAAGTGGTTCTACTCTTAGCAGTTAAGGATGTCTATGATATTCATTCCTGTAAAGTGATATGCAAGCACATCTAAGTATGTTCTTAAGTCTCTATTGAGGTATATGATAGAGACATTAATGCTTATAATATAGTGATACATGCATTTACCACCGTGTTTCGGTCGATCGAGTAATTACCACCAGTTGGGCAGTTATGTATCATTATTTACCACCGGTTGGGCAGTTATGCATATTTATTTACCACCGAGTTACGGCCGGTCGGGCAGTCATGCATTTACCACCGAGATACAGCCGGTTGGGCAGTTACATATTTACCACCGAGCTACGGCCGGTCGGACAGTGATACTTTTACCATCGTGACACGGCCGATCGGGCAGTTACCACTGATCAGTTGGGTAGTCATGCATCATACGATATGGATAATAAATTCAAAGAGAAGTATTATATATAAGTATAAGTATGCATATACAGTGGCAATTCAGAGATTCAGGTTGATTCTTATATGTCTTTAAAGTAATGTGAACTTATTGTTATGTTTCAGTGCTGCCTTACATACTCAGTACATTATTCGTACTGACATCCTTTTGTTGGGGACGCTGCATTCATGCCTGCAAGTATAGATAATCAATTTGACGAGCCCTCATAGTAGACGAGATTGACATTCATCAAAGGATCAGTAAGACTCCACCTCATTCGGAGTGCAGCCGAGTCTATGTGTCATCGTGTCTGAATTTTGCTAAAGATTTATGGGTAGGCCGGTACCCTGTCTCATTTGATGTCAAATAATCTTAGAGTCTTTGTAGACAGAGGTTCATTTTGTACAGTATGTCATAGACCTTGACGACCTATATGTATTTATGTTTTAAGATAAATGGTTCAGTGATACAGTGTTTCCCACTTACAGTTGTAGATTATGAGTTGTGGTCATGTGTAACCATGATAGTTACGAAAGGAATGAGTTCAGCTAACTCGACCTATGTATGTTCTAGTTTTGGTCGAATGATCATGAGTTACAGAGTGGTTCACTCGGGTCAGTGCGACACCGGGTGCCAACCACGCCTCCACAGGTTTGGGGCGTGACAATTCTATACAAAGCTTAATACAATCTTATTTACTTGCTTTTTGATCTCATCATTGCTGTGCCCGAAAACTTTATTCCCGGAATTGTCATATGTGCTGTTTCATCTACTTTTCAAGGCTAAGTATTATACATTTCTTCAATTTTTTATATTATTTCAAGATCAAATTAATTCACTTGCCTAGAAACCACGTATAAATTCAATTGTACAGAAAAATGAGTAAACAATAATTTTACTTTTTAACAATTTTTAAGACTTATTTCGTTTTAACGTACTACCATTCTAATATATGTTACTCCCACTTTAAGAATATACTCCCTATGTTTTAGTTTATGTGATCTATGTCCTTTTTGGTCCGTTTTAAAAAGTATGACATCTTTCTAAATTTGGTAACAATTTAACTTAAACTTACAATTCTACCCTTAGTGAGAAGTTGTTATAATAACACAAATACTCTGGCCCCTTTTTGACTTGTTTAGGATCACAAATTCTAAATGTATTCATTTTTTCTTAAACATGTTCAGTCAAACATGTTCACGTGAATTAGAATGGAGAGAACACTAGTTATACAAAGTACAATTAACAATGTGCAGGTTTAAGTGACAGATCTGACAAGTAAACGGTTACACTGTCGTTTTATAGTTTTTCTACCAAAAATTTATAATTTTTTATTATTTTTTGAAAACATTCAATTAAACATAATGGTTTCTGAAAAATAAAATGTTCTTATTCTTAGAAAAAGCAGTAAAATTATTAATTTTTAATTTTTATTTAATTTCTGAAGTATTTGTTTAAAAAATTGCCGAAAAATTAACCAAAACCCTTTCTCTTTGTCGTTTTCATATGCTTTCTGGACACAATACGTACAACACGAGAAGGAACTCAGGAATCTCAAGAAAAAACTACAATAAAAAAGAAAAAAGGTACTCCAGGAGAATAAAACTATTACCGACTTTAATAAATATGGAGAAAATATCTCCTACGCGACTGGTATTACATTTGTGAGACAGAAAATACATCAAGGTTAACACAAAACAGAGAGGAGGGAAAGACTATTAAAGAGGAAATCCAGTTTCTTTGCCTCCCATTCATCTTTCAAATCCGTAAACCCTAATTCTCTTTTGCGACCATGAGCTACTCTAATTACGACTCCAGATATGGTGACTCAGGCTCCTATCGCCAGCGTCGCAGGTACATGTTTATTTGAAGATTCTTGTTATTATTATGTTGTCACATACACTTCGTGATTTATATGTTGGAATATTATGTTTCTGCATAAACTATACAAACATAGATTAACTATGTTGCAATAAAGTTTGAATCTTGTGATTGGGTATTCACTATTTGATTGTGTTTATCGGATTGCAGTGACCTAATGGGTCCACCTCATATATATTCTCGGCCTATGCCTGGTGGAGCTGCGGCTAGCTACGGTCGTGGTGGGCCCCTTCCTTATGGCGGTCCTCAAGCACCGCCTATGGACGCTGGTGCTAGAGGGGGTAGTGGTTTGGGTGGATCTGGACCTGTTGGCGGCGGGTTCAATGGGTATCCACCGTTTGAAGGTGGTTTTTCAAGAGGGTCTGGTATGGGCCGGGACAGTGGCTTTGGAGGTGACAGAGTGGCTAATGGTGGTATGGGAGACCGGCCTGGGCGATTTGGTGCCGGGTCAAACAACACTGGAAGTAGGAGTGGTGGGAGAGGAGGTAGGGATTTTGATGGAGGCTACAGTGGTGGACGTGGAGGTGGAAGGTTTAGTTCGGATGGAGGCCGTGGTAGTAGTGGTGGGAGAGGAGGAGGTAGGCATGGGAGCTCGCGGGATGATCTAGACAACCTTACTCTTCCAAAGGTCGACTTTGGAAACTTGGTACCCTTCGAGAAGAACTTTTATGTTGAACATCACTCTGTGAGGGCAATGACTGAAGAGGATGTTGCTCTTTATCGTGCACGGCGTGAGATTACTGTTGAAGGCCATGATGTCCCTAGGCCAATTCAGATGTTCCATGAGGCCAACTTTCCTGGTATTACTTCTGGGGACCTAAATGTATTGATGATTTTAGCTCAATCTCTTGAAATTTGTCTGATTGAATTAGTGTGCTAGATTATTGCCTCGAGGTTATTTCAAGATTAGGATTTGTCGAGCCAACACCTATCCAAGCACAAGGATGGCCAATGGCTTTAAAGGGCAGAGACTTAATAGGGATTGCTGAAACTGGTTCTGGGAAGACTTTGGCATATCTATTGCCGGCTTTGGTCCATGTCCGCGCACAACGGTTGGGTTAGTAATCGTGTTTCCTGTTTGTTTTTGATTGTTTAGATTGGCTTGCTGCTTTTTATTGTGTGCCTCCATTTTTATCTTTTCTGCCGCGCAAATCCAGCACATGGTGATGGCCCAATCGTGCTAGTATTAGCACCAACGAGAGAATTGGCTGTTCAGATTCAAAAAGAAGCTGTTAAATTTGGATCGCGTGCAAACATAAGTAGTACTTGCATTTATGGTGGTGCCCCAAAAGGACCTCAAATCCGTGATCTTAAGAGAGGTTTTCGGTTTCTTTGTTTATTACTAACTTGTTTGTTTTGAATCCATTTTTGCCGAACTGGTTTTAAAACGTGAAACTTCATATCAGGAGTTGAAATTGTGATTGCAACCCCTGGTCGGTTAATAGATATGCTGGAAGCTCAACATACAAACTTGAAAAGAGTGACTTATCTCGTACTGGACGAGGCTGATCGAATGCTGGATATGGGGTTTGAGCCTCAAATCAGGAAAATAATATCCCAGGCATGCATATTTTTTTTTTCTTTTTTCCTTCATGATTTTAGTTGCACAACAATCTGTAATTTCGTTCAATATCATTTTGGGCCCTCACCTGTGTTAATACTTCATCATGTTCGTTCACTGTAGTGAAAGTCAGGATATTATTTTGGGCCATCCTCCAGTCAGGCCGCTACAATTACTCAATTTGCATTATTTATCAAGCAAACTGCAATGAGATGACCGCACTAGTGAACTGTTTCTGACAGTTCAGGATGATTATCTTTTTGTTTGACTTAGTCTGCGGTGGTTTATCATTTTTCTGGGGTTGGTATATTAACCCTTTGAGCCATTATATAAAGAGGAAACTTTTGCTCAAATTCTTCATATTGCGCTTCAGTTTGTAAATCTTACTAACCATGAATAAGATGTGAGAGGCTTCTCGACTGAGGTTCTTACATGCTTGATTTTGCTCCCTAAATATGGAAATTTTCCTGATAAGTAAATTTCGGGGAGCATTGAAATATTTTAAATTTTGAAGGGGTAAGGGAGATTCTACTTTTTTTTTTGTTGATAAATATGGGTAATGGCGACACACAACACATTCATGTAACTTTTCTTTTCCAAATCATTGAAGAGGTTTTAATAGTATAGTTATCAATGCAATGGAATTAGAGGTATTTTGATGGAAGTAGTCAGCGCTGCTGTTTGCTTAAATTTGGCAACAATTCCATCGTTATCTTCCTGGACATTGCTGGTTGATGGGCTGGCCTCAGATGGATTCTGGTCTTCTCATCTAACTTAATGCAGGATTTAACCGTACATGGCATGCGGAACTTCTGCATTTTCTATGGCTGTGCGGTGGAAGATGGATCATTCATAAGGATATGTTTGTTTCCCCCTATTTGTTTGACTGTGCACTAATTTGGTTCTGCTGTTTCTAAAACCCTCTAATTATGTACGTTTTTGTTCAAAAATGGATGGAAAATGTATTCTCTATTTCTTAAACTCGAATCAGAAAGAAATAGCCTCAAATTTCTCGTGTTGTGTGATCATGTATTTTTTCTTGGAGGTATTCTGTTTCGTTATTGGTTGTGCTTGAATTATTGCATGGCAAAGTCCTCTAGGAGAAGCTTAGAGTCTGAGGTTGAAAATATTTCTTCATGATGCTACAGATTAGACCGGATAGACAAACCTTGTATTGGAGTGCGACTTGGCCCAAAGAGGTTGAAACCCTGGCTAGGCAGTTTCTACGCAATCCCTATAAGGTAAGTAGGGACACCATATTTTTTTGGCAAAATACCTTAAAACCCCCCTAAACTTGGCACGTATTATTGATTATATCCTTGAACTATCTGTTGTCTTAATTACCCCCATACTTGGCTATTCGATAGCTGGTACCCCCTTGGACGATCTCATCCTAGGAAAGTGGCATGCACTCTCCTGTCACGTGGATTTTCTTGTCGATGTGGCATTTTTTGAAAAATTAAATATATTGTATACCTTTTTAAGTGTGTTACGTTTTTAGTAATCTTTTTTAATAATATTTATAATAAAACTTGGTTAGAGCAACATTATTTAGGCTATTTTTTTTATTTGGCTAAAAATAATAAAGTTTTAGTAATTGTTTTTGAATTTGACTTGAAAATAAAGATTTATACAGTTGAATTAAGTAGTCAAGGCATCTAAAAAGATATAAAAATACATAGTTTGATTTTTATTATTTTGACTATAATTTTTTATATAGCTATAAATTATGGAGCTCTAGAAATATTATTTTTGTACAGATATTACCGGAAAAAGTAAATATACACTGTTGAAATAAATAGTTATTATACACAGTTAAAATAAATATTCATTATACACAATTAAAATAAATAGATATTATATCTAAAGAAAACAAATAGCAGTAATTACACAACTAGTACTCCATTATTTTTGCTAAAAGTTTTCTATATGGCTAAAATGATGGAGTTCCAACCAAACTTTTACAAATTTGCCCCCTCCCCCAAAAAAATATGCAGTTGGAACAAATAGACATTATATCTATAAAAGAAATTAAAAAGAACAGAAGTTAGAGTAAATTCCACATTATATGTCAAGATGAAGCAAGAAGAAATACATAGTTGTAACAAATAAATCATTATATATGACTATATGCAATTAAAAATAACCTACTTGTAAGCTGATTTTTTAATTTTTTTTTCACTCCCACGCGCTTAAAAGTGAGTGCACCCACACTCTTTGCCACATCAACGTCCAGGGAAGTAATGGCTCTCAAAAGGCCAAGTTCAGGGGCTAATTAAAACCACAAATAGTTTAAGGGTGTAACTAATAATCCATGTAAAGTTTAGGGAGGTTTTTAGGTATTCCGCCTATTCTTTTTGATAAAGTAAGTAGCAATGCCATATTCTTTTTGATAAAGTAAGTAGTGATGACATATTATAATGCATCAACTTTATAGTATGTTAACATACAAGTGCATCACAAGTAACATCACTGTTTTTAAAGATATTTTGCAATGTGTTTAAACATGCTTAACTTGTCAGGTCATCATTGGATCTCCGGACTTGAAAGCAAATCAATCTATAAGGCAAATCGTTGAAGTTGTCACAGATTTAGAGAAGTATAGAAGGTGTGATTTAATAGCCACCCACATGTTATTCGATGATTTCCTTCTTCAAACTTGATTGCTCATGGTCATGACTGTATGATTTCACAGGTTGATTGGGCTTTTGAAAGAAATGATGGATGGAAGCAGAATCCTAATATTTGTAGAAACAAAGAAAGGATGTGATCAAGTGACAAGACAGTTGAGAATGGATGGATGGCCAGCTTTATCGATCCATGGCGATAAAAGCCAGGATGAGAGGGATTGGGTCCTGGCTGAATTCAAAAATGGCAGAAGTCCCATAATGATTGCCACTGATGTTGCTGCACGTGGTCTTGGTAGGATCAATAATGTTTAGGATTGCGATTTTTTAGTCTGTCCATTTAGGTCTTTCACACTAGAGGAAACGAGTCTCCGGCTGCTGTCAACTTTCCTGGGTGAGTACTCTGTGGTTTGGGTACATAGGTCTGGGACGCACCTAGGGGCGCGTTAACCACAATAACAGAAAAACAATGTTTTTGTTCACGTGAACAGGAGAGTATAGGATTTCTCGGAACTGTCAATATCAGAACAGTTAATTGAATCTTGGTAGAAGGCAATATCAGAACAATTAGTTGAATTTTGGTAGAAGTTTAGTGGTAGCTTAGACAAATGAGCTTAGGTAAACACGTCACACTTTAGGTCCTAAAGTCACAGTTAAAAAAAAATACAGCACTTTGAGTTAGCTGAAATTTTGATAGAGTTTTTGGTTTCATCTGGTGTTCGAGTAATTCTAACGCTAACTGCAGTCTCTCAAATTGTCCAAACATATTTCAGTTAATGAGTTTTATCTCTTGATAAAATATTAAATGCAGAAACTTAATAGTAAACCCTTTGTAACGTATTATGTGACCAACTCTTCAGTAATCTCAAAAAATTGGAGGGATCTTTAAATAGGTGAAGCTGCTCTTAAAGTGAGCACAAGGATGAGGTAATAGTGTAGGGGAATTTGAATGTTTTCACACACTTCTAAAGGAGATGAATCCTCGTAGGGCTATAAGAATGTCGCCAAGGTAAAAAATTTGGTTTAGTAGCACGTCATGAACTTTCCTTTTCTGGTCTGCGTTGGATAGTTTGGTAACAAGGAAACGAGAGGTCGGACATTAATATGAAATATCCGAATACATTTTCAAGTTGGAATATATTGGAAAATTATAGTGCTGAAAGAGGTTTCCAATCAAGGTCAATGATAAGATTGCCTTGATTTATGGTTGTTGGTAAATGCTAAAGTTTTTAAGTAGGGGTCAATAAGTTTGAGGCAACCTGGGTCTAAAAGTAGGTTATAAAAGCTCTATGGAGGGAGTCCTATTCTCATTAGTGGAGTTTCTTTATGCGGCATTCTTAGTTTGTCATACAATTTCAAGTGATATTTAATGTCATAGCATCCTTATGGAAAAATGTTTAATGTCTGTCGACAAAGCATCACACAAAAAATTTATAGTTTATGTTCTTCTGATTCGCCCCTATATCTTATCCTTGGAATAGGGAACCTGTGAGATCTCTTAAAAAAATAGAGAACTGATGATGACGCGAAGGTCGCATCGCTTCATTTCCTTAGTAAAATTGGGTGTTCAGTTTCTTTTACATATGTGGGCTTACTGGAATTTTTTACGTTGTAGTTAGTGGAAGTTGAAATTTTAATTCATAATACAGGCGCTTGTGAGTATTACACTCGTCGCCCCATCCTTAGAGCACACAAGCTAATTGCATGGCTGATTGTGTTTCTATGTACACTTAAAAAGTTTTTGGGTGGTAATGATACTATAGGGACCTAGTATTATTGCAGCACCCTGCACCCTACCCTGCCAATCAGTGGAGCATTTGAGTATTCAAGCTGAATGAATGGCCAATTGTTCTTTTCTACATTAGAAAGTTTGGCGGCGCGTATAAAGGGGATACGTGGGCTCTTTGAGCTGAATTGATGTTGGTTTTTAAAAATATTGCCAACTGCCTTTGGGAAAAATAGGTATTAGAAGGAAAATGGGAACTGGTATAGTGAAAATTAGGTGTCAAATGAAGGTGTTAAACATCATGGTGCAATTAGTGAAGATCCATTTGTTATATTTTAGGAATTTTAAGCTTAGGGAGGCAGCTTTTGTTGAATTTCTTCTACTTTTTCCTCAAAGGGTAGGACTCAAGTCATTTTGTCTAAAGTAAAGTTGAGGTTAACGTTGCCCATCCACAGTTATGGAGCTGTTTGTCCTGACAGCCCGGTAGACTCATGCAAGATTATCAGTGTCACTGGATTTGATTTTGGAAGTTGTGGTGGAGCTGCTCCTTATCCCTGCCAGGTTAAGGTGGGCACATTTATGTAAGGAATGTGTTATATCTTACATATGATCACTTGGATCTTAGTACTGCAGGGATAAGGTTGCAAGTTATGTTGTACTTCTTTCACCAGTTGGGTGTAACTGGAGTTATTGTTTCGTTTGACGCAGATGTTAAGGACATAAAGTGTGTTATCAACTATGATTTCCCTTCAAGTCTCGAGGATTATATTCATAGGATTGGCAGAACTGGACGTGCAGGTGCCAAGGGAACTGCATTTACATTTTTCACCCATGCAAATGCCAAGTATACCCGACAGCTTATTAAGATCCTTCAGCAGGCAGGGCAAATTGTTCCGCCTCAACTTTCTGCATTGGCAGGGTCTACTGCTCATAGCACTGGAGGTTTGTGTTTAAATACTCAGCTTTTAAATCTATTTTGTATATTAGTCCAACATGTGAACACAAGAATAAAGATAAGTAGTTGATTTATTTGGATTTTGCTTTCCTTGCTGCAGGGAGCAATTTCCGGTCTAGAGGGCGAGGTGGCTTTGGAAACCGGGACCAGAAGTCTGGATCCAACGTAATTCCTCTTGGTAGAAGGCCTTGGTAGTTACTGTGCCTACTCCAATAGAGGATGCTATATACATTATAGGACTATGTATACTAGTTTCTAAAATTCATAGGTCTTGGGTTGCTGTATTCTGTTCAGTTTAGAACAAAATTTTTTATTGTTCTTGCTAGCTGATTGATTTAGTTAATTAATGGGGAGAAGCTAACGTGTTTCCTTTATAGTCTTTGTCGCATTGGTTCATTATGTAGACATGTTTTGAGAATTTTGTTAGGGAAAATTCATAAGTTGCTCCATGAACTTGTGCCGAAAAGTGAGTTTCCATCCCAACCTTTACGGGTGTCGTTTTTTCATCATATATTTGTTCATAATGAATTTAGTTCCTCCTTAAATAATGATGTGGTACATCAAGTGAAGTTACTTTCTTCAAAGTGTGTCAAAAGCCAAAAAAAGCCTTAAAATAGCTTAATTGACCAACTTGTCAACTTTCTTTGCTCCCTCCTCTCTTTTCTTGTTACTTTTCTTTTACTTTGATTCTTCTCCAAATTTCTCCTGTCACTCTCTACATCATTTCTTCTTCTATCCCTAAGTGACCCTCTTTAAGCTTCATTTGTTATTTTAAGATTAAGACGTCTGAATTTGAATGCATGTCTGAATATTAAGATGTAGTATGGAGATCTGAACACTGAATGATTAAGACTGTTTGTTTTTCAACATTTGAATACATATATATATATATATATATATATATATATATATAT
>ML392262.1:0-12021 GCA_005239525.1 Nicotiana knightiana
TATATATATATATATATATATATATATATATATATATATATATATATAACACTCAATTGAATATAAAGTTCCGATAAGGGAGAATACTGTAGCTTATGAGACTAGGATAAAGTATATAAATTCGGGAGTATGAACTTCTCTTTATGCCTCTTTATTAACACATGTAGTTACGAGATCATGCCAAAATGAAGGAAGGACTTAGCCTTAACATACCTGAACCGATTCTTGACAATTCCTCTAACACATGTCTTTTGCGAAAACACGTAACCGCGGATCGAAGTAGGGAAAAATCCATTAGCAAACTTACCATCCAACGTTGCTGGTCCATGGAGATTAAATCCAACTCCTAGGAGATTAAAGCTTCTCCATGTAAAATATGTCTTTCCCACTTGCCAAAATATGTATCACTTTTTGTTATTTTGGGAAGTCTCACGACTCCAAACCCTAACTGGCAGTGATGGCGCCTATCATGATACTAGGCTAGCCAATTCACTGAAAAAAACATAATGATATCCTATTTAATACATCAAATGTCCAAATTTTCATAATAATTCAGTTTCTTAAGCATTTCAAAACAATAAAAATGATTAGAACATCTAAACACAGCCCCAACATCTGGAGTCAACCGTCATGAGCATCTAAGAGGTGATATAGTCTAATACAAATCCTTACTACAACAAGTTTGGGAATGTAAAGTAAGATGACAGAGTAGGAAGGAGAAAGAGTAGGCTGCGGACGCCGAGCAGCTACCTCGGAATCTCCGAACAATGCTCCAAATGGGGTGCTCAGCTATCACTCTGCCCCGGTACCTGAATCTGCACACAAGGTGCAGGGAGTAACGTGAGTACGCCAACTCAGTAAGTAACCAAAGTATCTAAAAACAAGAGTGCAGTGACGAGCATTTAAACTTTATAGTTTAATAAAATAAGTACCAGTAAAGGTAATAGATCAAGTCAAGAGTCCACATTTACCAAAGATTTTACAAAACTCCAGTTTTCCCTTTTTAAACTTGTATGAAACATTAGTCAACATTTATCAAAGAGGCTGAGTGTAAATAATAGTGAAAACAGTAGTTTCATAAAAATATCCGCCACTCGGGCACAGTGTCGCTCACAATAAAGCCTCTCGGGCAAGCCTCTTAGTCACTCGTGACTCTACTCTCATAAATCAATGCTCATACTCAGCACTCTCACTCATCAGGTATCATATAACAACTACTGCGGCGTGCAGACCGATTCATATAATAGTCGACTGTGCTCACTAGGGGTGTACAGACTCCTGGAGGGGATCCTTCAGCCCAAGCGCTATATTGATGCGGCGTGCAGCCCGATCCAATATATACATTGCTGCGGCGTGTAGCCTGATCCATATATAATGTATATTTCTACAGCGTGACGCCCGATCCATATATAATACATATATATTGATGCGGCGTGCAGCCCGATCCATATATATAGTATACATATATTGCTGCGGCGTGCAGACCGATCTATATGTAGTATATATCATATATATTATTGCAGCGTGCAACCTGATCCATAACTATGCTCACATACTCGGCGCTCGGCCTCACTCAGTCATCCTCACAAGCCACTCGGGCAATTCATCTCAACTCACGGGACTCAGCCCAAAATACTTCTCAGAGTTTCAAAGCAGTGTGATAACAGTGAAAATAACAACAAGAGGTAAACATGATTGAGTTCATAGATGTTCTATCAAGATAGTGAGAATATTGTAAAAGTACCTCTGAGGGTCTAAACAAGTCGGCACAAGGCCCCAAATATGGCTCACAACCCATAAAGTATAAACTTCTGAAATACAGGATGTCGTAAGGTTTCAACCCAAATACGCGGCTTAATTGTCACTACGGGACGGATCAGGTCACAATCCTTATCAGTGCACGCCCACACGCTCGTCACCTAGCATGTGCGTCACATCATTTACCAAAACAATATCAAATACCGGGGTTTCGTACCCTCAGGTTTAGAGTTACAATCGTTACTTACCTCAAAACAACCCAAAAGCTACTCCGCGATGGTCTTGCCCCTCGAATTGGCTCCCAAATGCTCTGAATCTAACCAAAACTAGATTAACGTCATCAATATACGCTAAAGGAACAAAACCCAATCGAAAACTATCAATTTAGGCACAATTCTCGAAATTTGGCCAAACCCGAGCCCCCGGCCCACGTCTCAGAATTTTATAAACTTTACACTACTAGAATCCTCATTCTGCCACGATTTTATACATACCAAGAACACCAAAATCGGACCACAATTGTCCACTCAAATCCTCAAAAGAAATTTTCAATTCTCATGCACCTAACAAATTTCCGGTATAATTACTTAGAAAACAACATAGAATCGAGTTATGAAGTCGAAATTCTTACCTCCAAGTGATTCCGTTCGATTTCCTCTTCAAACCCTCTCAAAGAGCTCCAAACCCGCTTAACAATGGAGAAAAATAGACTAAAATTCATAAGAAAGGGCTATTTAAAACATTCTGCCCAGCACTATAATTTCCTTCAATGCGATCGCGACTCCAGCCACGCGATCGCAATGCACAGTCCAGCCCACTCTAAGCGTTCGCATACCGACACATCACATAGCTCAAACATCCATCCCACACACGTGTCTCAGAACACCTATGCGATCATACAAGGAGCCACACGACCGCACTGCTCAAGGCTGCCCAATCTATGCGATCACAGACCTTATTACGCGATCACATAGAACAAATCTGCCTGCCTCAATATTTTACTCTACGTGATCGGGGATGAATCCACGGGATCGCAGTGAATAATCCACTGCTGCTAAAACACCAGAAAACCAGCAATCTCCCAAGGACCAAAAGTGCCCGTTTGAGCATCTGAAATACACCTGAGGCCCTCGGAACCTCAACCAAACATCCCAACACATCCCATAACGTTATTCAAACTTAGTCGAGCCTTCAAAACACCAAAAACAATGCAAAAACACCAAAATCACATCAAATTCAAGCCTGTGAACTTTGAAATTTCTAAATTTCACCAAAGATACCAAAATCATCCAAAACACATCCGATTGATCTGAAAATTTGCACACATATCCAAAATGACATTACGAACCTGCTCCAACTTCTGGAATTCCATTCCAACCCCGATAGCCTACTTTCCACTGCCGATCGAAAATCGCCAAAAACTAACTTTCACCAATTCAAGCCTAATTCTACACCGGACATCAAAACCTCATTGCGAACAAAACCCTAAGTCCCAAATAACCTAATGAAGCTATCGGAACCATAATATCTACATTCCGAGGTCGTTTACCAATAATCCAACTTCTAGTTGACTTTTCCACTATTGAACCAAGATAAGAGACTAAGTGTCTCATTTCCCTCCAAAAATCGCTCCGAACCCGAGCCAACCAATCTAACACAACGTACTGAAGATGAACCACATATAATGAAGCATAGGCGGGGAAACGGGGCTAAACTCTCGGAATGACCGGTCGGGTCGTTTCATCCTCCCCCACTTAAACATACGTTCGTCCTCGAACATGCCAAGAGTTGTTCTCCAACACCATCAAACTGCCACGTAGCCTACCATACACATACCCGGGGGTGATCCCATGTCACCCTATCCCATATAGGTCCAATAGCACAACACAGTTGAAATTTCAAAATCCAATCCTGACCCATAAACCTTAGAACCAAATTTCCACTTCTGAAGTAATATACAAGATCAAAATTCCACAACTATAACAGAACAGGTCTGAACACGCTGTATCAAGCCATATCTGTAACCCAAGATGAAATCACATAGTATACCACATGACTCGAACACTCATAGCGATAACTCTTAACCACAATAACTGCTCAGAACAACCCAATACCGGTACATAACCTTTTATCAAGAAATGCCTCGCTCTAACACTTTCATTTACTGTCGATGATGAAAGAAACACGTAGAAACTAGCAACCATTCGTCTGATCAGTCAGGCATGAAGCTCCCCCTTCCAAACAGGAAGTATAGCAGATTTCTAAGCTGACTCCCGATATTTATCCTTCCAACTATGCTGTAGACAATTCTGACAATATTCATTCTAGGTCCAATGACCTCTTCTCATCTAACATGACCACTCTGATGACATGACACAACGATACAATTCGAAGCCATAACCTGTGCAACTCGTGCACTCAATAGAAACATCCTAATGTAATCAAATTATATGAAAGATTCATACGGGAGGATTATCCTGCCATTAACAATTACCATCACAACATCATGCTAAAAGCCCGTAACACATTGTAAAAATCAAAACACACAAATCCAATACCAAAGGTCATACCCCTACATAATCTCCGTTACACTGCGTGATCTCATCCAAATGCTGGTCTACATGAGATACTACAAGCCACCTGGCTCAAAATCAATAACCATTCAAAATTCGACATCAAGTGCTCAAGTGCATTGCCACAACCACGGGGAAATCGGATGATACCATGCCACACGAATCAGAAAGAACACAACTAGTACGTCTCAACCTCGCAATACCCAATTACCTACCTTACTCAAATCTAGATATAAATCCCAATTAAGTTCGCACCATAAGTGCATATAACTAACAATCACCACTCCTCGCAACACCGAAAGGTAACTCATAGATCACCAAAATATGAATAAACCCAATGACAATCGAATGGTACATCCCTCAACAATAGCGATTTGGAGTCAGCAATTCCGACCCGGTTCAGAACACACACTCATACGGTCCTACCAATAACCCTGAATCAACTCTGGTCATCCACAACAGATAGATAACTCACCAAAAAGTTCACAATGACTGAATCATGGTACATACTAACATCCGACTAGCTTTGCTCGCATCTTCATAGTTCACTACCACAAAATAACCTGTTTATGAGAACTCTCAGTCTTGAAGTCACGAAGCGCACCAATTACTATATATGATCTCAACTCCACCGCTCGAATACGTAGCACATCCCTAATACTCAATCATTACACGAGGGATACTCCCATAATTCTTCCTTGTTACCAAGCAACCTTGAATATCAACAGTCGATCCAACAAGAGAGCGCTGCAATACCAATGAAGTACCCTTAACTCAACATATTGTCGTTTCGAAAATGTATACCCACATCAAGCCGCACCAATTAGTGATATCATACCTAGTCATCTAAAACTGTCCATGCTGCCTAAGAATTTATGACCTTCCTTCCAGAACCGTAGCGTGACCTCGCACATGCAAAACTCAACTCTACACAACATACTGCATACACCCTGCCATCCTATGATACATATGAGAACTTCATTATCCATTCTGAGCCATAACCAACTACGTACTCAACTAGCCACAAAATTTTTCATTTGATCCCATCTGATGAGCAAAATCGCTATACACCACAGGCTCCTCATGCCAGTAGGAAATATGCACCTCTAACCATGGTAGAAACCATAGGAACTATCCGAATCCCATTGTACAACACCAAACCTTCAGGACCAAATCCTTCTAACTCAACCAAGCTACGTAGATTACCAAAACCTAGAGCATTGCTAAGGAACACCTGTAAAAATTCATTACCTCATAAACACCCAAAGAACTAATCATATCCATCACCATGCCGATCCGACGTACTACCAAGTTGTCCTATTAATCCAAGTTCCTTCTGACTTACCTTCAAATTGATACTTTTCCTTGCCATAATACCGCAATTCTTAACCCAGACTCACCACACGAGTCCCAAGCATAAAACCATACCGTCTGAAGCTCGTAAGTCGCTGAATACTCTCTCAAATATCCCCAAAAAGTACCATATTCAAAATACTTAGCCTGAAGAGACTTCCTGCGAATCTAAAGCCATTATCTTACCTTCCTTTTACTGATATGTAGAATCCATGATAATGTTTTACACCCTCCAACATAAATCTGAATTACACTGACCAATTAGACAGAATCGACCTGACCCATTTGCACACCAACATACTAAGAAAGTAGTCCACTCACTTGAAGCCACAAGCAAATTCATACACTGCACACACTACACCTTTTACAATTACCTCTCAATCATTCCATAGAACCCATTTACCTATAGAGTACATTACAATCTGTATCGAAGAATTTCCATTACTCGAGTCATTCCTATACTCCACCTCTGCACGTCATAACTGATCCACCAATATACCTCGAACTGAATCCAATATCACACATAATCGTGCAATCAATTTATCATTAACAGACTCACCCACTTGGCTCAAAGACAATGATCAAGACAAACAATAACTCACAATGCCCATAATAACACAACCCGTCTAACAGCTCAAGTCATCTGCAAATCTCGCATTCACCATTGTAATAGTCATTCCAACTTCCACAAGCGATCTAAACTCAAATTACAACATATATCATTTACTGGTAGAAGAGAACTTACTACAGAACAACATAGGGATCACATACCCCAGGACAACCCGCAGGAGATACCCATGTTCGCTTAGCCTCAAACATGATATATCTTTTTACACTTTCGAAGATCATAGCTATTACGTAGTCACTACACCCTTCTGCATTAAGACACAACCAATGCCTAACCTCGAGGCATCGAGATACGCGGTATAAATATGAAACTGATGGCAGAACTAAAACTGGAGCGGTGGTCAAAGAAATCTTCAGCTTCTGGAAGCTCTACCCACACACGTCTGCCCACATGGATACCCTCACTGGACACCACGTATCCCAAGAATGCTACTGAACTGAGCCAAAATTCATACTTGGAGAACCTTGCATAGAGCTTCTCCTCCCTTAATCCTTATAATGCCGTCCTCAAATACAGAGTATGCTACCCCTAGCTACGCGTACACGCCAGGATGCCATCAATGAATACAATAACAAAAGAGTGCTAATATGGTTGGAATACACCGTTAATCAGATACATGAACGCTACTGGGGCAATGATCTTCCCAAAAGACATCACCAGGAACTCATAACACGACAGAAGGATCCGCTTTACTCCACAACTGATCAACATAAGAGTTCTTCCCATACACTCATGACTCGAGGCCATGTGCCAACTCCAGACAGAAGTCAAACACTCAATAGTTCTTGCCAAATATCCGGCCCATCATTTTTTTCCAGAATCAAACAATATGAACATATCTCACCCTCAAATCATACTCACCACATAGACATCCAGCCACAAAGTCCCGTCAATAAGGACACAAACGGGCATATAAGTCCCAAATGCACGACTCACACAATCGAAATCTCAACACTCAAGCCACAGAATAAAATCCGGCCTCAAGTCCTCCAAACTGGCCCATTATCAACATGCTAAAATCGCCTCTCGCACCTCACCCATGAAAATCACAAGCCGCCGATGCACAACTGATACCAAGCGCTCTCGCACGTTCGAATACATGGAAGGAAATTCAAGAGTTACGCTCTTGGATGAATAAAATGGATTCGCACGACAAGAATTCAAGAATATGGGATTTTCTTAAGGGTTCTGTAGCCTCTCGAAGATAAGTACAGACGTCTCCGTATCGATCTGCAAGACTCTACTAAACCTGCTCATGACCATTGAGTCCTATGTAATCTAGCGCTCTGATAGCAACTTCTCACGATCCAAACCCTAACTGGCAGTGATGGCGCCTATCGTGATAATAGGCTAGCCAATTCACTGAAAATAACATAATGATTTCCCATTTAATACATCAAATGTTCGAATTTTCATAATAATTCAGTTTCTTAAGCATTTCAAAACAATAAATTTGATTAGAACATCTAAACATAGCCCCAACATCTAGAGTCAACTGTCATGAGCATCTAAGAGGTGATATAGTCTAATACAAATCCTTACTACAACAAGTCTGGGAATGTAAAGTAAGATGACAGAGTAGGAAGGAGAAAGAGTAGGTTGCGGACGCCGAGCAACTACCGAGAAATCTCCGAACAATGCTCCAAATAGGGTAGCTCAGCTATCACTCTGCCCCGGTACCTGAATCTGCACACAAGGTGCATGGAGTAACGTGAGTACGCCAACTCAGTAAGTAACCAAAGTATCTAAAAACATGAGTGCAGTGACGAGCATTTAAACTTTATAGTTTCATAAAATAAGTACCAGTAAAGGTAATAGATCAAGTCAAGAGTCCACATTTACCAAAGATTTTACAAAACTCCAGTTTGCCCTTTTTAAACTTCTATGAAACATTAGTCAACATTTATCAAAGAGGCTGATTGTAAAGAATAGTGAAAATAGTAGTTTCATAAAAATATCCGCCACTCGGGAACAGTGTCGCTCACAATAAAGCCTCTCGGGCAAGCCTCTTAGTCACTCGTGACTCTACTCTCATTAATCAATGCTCACACTCAACACTTTCACTCATCGGGTATCATATAACAACTGATGCGACGTGCAACCCGATCCAATATGTATATATATACATATATATTTCTGCAGCGCGCAGCCCGATCCATATATAATGTATATCGCTGCGGTGTGCAGCCCGATTGATATAACATACGTTGCAGCGTGCAACCCGATCCATATAACATACGCTGCGACGTGCAGCCCGATCCATATAATAGTCGATTGCGCTCATTGGGGTGTCGAGACTCCTGGAGGGGCTCTTTCAGCCCAAGCACTATATTGCTGCGACATGCAGCCTGATCCAATATATACATTGCTGCGGCGTGCAGCCCGATCCATATATAATGTATATTGCTTCAGCGTGCATCCCGATCCATATATAATACATATATATATTTCTGTGGCGTGCAGCCCGATCCATATATATAATATAAATATATTGTTGTGGCGTGCAGCCCGATCCATATGTAATATATATCATATATATTGATGCGGCGTGCAGCCCGATCCATATGTAATATATATCATATATATTGATGCGGCATGCAGCCTGATCCATAACTATCCTCACATACTCGACGCTCGGCCTCACTCATTCATCCTCACAAGCCACTCGGGCAATTCATCTCAACTCACGGAACTCAGCCCGAAATATTTCTCAGAGTTTCAAAGCAGTGTGATAACAGTGAAAATAACAACAAGTGGTAAACATGACTGAGTTCACAGATGTTCTATCAGGATAGTGTGAGAATAGTGTAAAAGTACCTCTGAGGGTCTAAACAGGTCGGCACAAGGCCCCAAACATGGCTCACAGCCCATAAAAAAGTATAAACTTCTGAAATACAGGATGTCTAAAGGTTTCAACTCAAATATGCGGCTTATAGTCGCTACGGGATGGATCAGGTCACAATCTCTATCGGTGCACGCCCACACACTTGTCACCTAGCATGTGCGTCACCTCATTTACCAAAACAATATCAAATACCGGGGTTTCATACCCTCATGTTCAGAGTTACAATCGTTACTTACCTAAAAATAGCCCAAAAGCTACTCCGCGATGCTCTTGCCCCTCGAATTGGCTCCCAAATGCTCTGAATCTAACCAAAACCAGATTAACGTCATCAATATACGCTAAAGGAACAAAACCCAATCGAAAACTATCAATTTAGACACAATTCTCGAAATTTGGCCAAACCCGAACCCCGGACCCATGTTTCAAAATTCTGTAAAATTTACACCACTAGAATCCTCATCCTCCCACAATTCTATACATACCATGAATACAAAATCGGACCACAATTTCCCACTCAAATCCTCAAAAGAAATTTCCAATTCTCATGCACTTAACCTCCCCAATTTTGGGTTTAAATCCAACAAATTTCCGGTTTAATTACTTAGAAAATGACATAGAATCGAGTTATGAAGTCGAAAATATTACCTCCAAGTGATTCCCTTCGATTTCCTCTTCAAACCCTCTCAAAGAGCTCCAAACTCGCACAACAATGGGGAAAAATAGACAAAAATTCGTAAGAAAGGGCTATTTAAAACATTCTGCCCAGCACTATAATTTCCTTCAGTGCGATCGCGACTCTAGCCACGCGATCGCGATGCACGGTCCAGGCCACTCTAAGCGTTCGAATTCCAATACATGTGTGCACATAGCTCAAACATCCATCCCACACACGCGCCTCAGAACACCTATGCGATCGCACAAGGAGCCATGCGAGCGCACTGCTCAAGGATACCCAACCTATGCGATCGCAGACCTTAATACGCGATCGCATAGAAAAAATCTTCCTGCCTCAATATTTTACTCTACGTGATCGGAGTGAATAATCCACTGCTGCTAAAACACCAGAAAACCAACAATCTCCCAAGGACCAAAAGTGCCCGTTTGAGCATCCGAAATACACCCGAGGCCCTCGGGACCTCAACCAAACATACCAACACATCCCATAACCTTATTCAAACTTAGTCAAACCTTTGAAATACCAAAAACAACGCAAAACACCAAAATCACATCAAATTCAAGCCTATGAACTTTGAAATTTCTAAATTTCACCAAAGATACAAAAACCATCCAAAACACATCCGATTGACCTGAAAATTTGAACACATATCCAAAATGACATTATGAACCTGCTTCAACTTCTGGAATTCCATTCCAACCCCAATAGCCTACTTTCTACTACCAACCGAAAATCGCCAAAAACTAACTTTCGCCAATTCAAGCCTAATTCTACACCGGACATTAAAACCACATTCCGAACACACTCCTAAGTCCCAAATCACCTAATGAAGCTATCGGAACCATAAAATCTACATTCTGAGGTCGATTACTAATAAGCCAACTTCCGGTTGACCTTTCCACTATTGAACCAAGATAAGAGACTAAGTGTCTCATTTCTCTCCAAAAATCGCTCCTAACCCGAGCCAACCAATCTAACACAACGTAATGAAGCTGAACCGCATATAATAAAGCAGAAGCGGGGGAAATGAGGCTAAACTCTTGGAACTACCGGCCGGGTCGTTACATGAAGTCTTTTAGCTTAGTGGGTGTGGGCCCCACTAAGGTGATGACTTAGCCAAGAATTTCTCTAAATGAGCCACCTTATTTGTTGAGTAAAGAGTCACTAAATTAAACTTATATTGCTTCCACGTTGAGGATAAGATCCATTAAGCTTATCCACAATTCTAATTAATTGTTAACTTATTAATCTCCCATTAACCAATAATTAACTAATTACCCACATAATTAAGAATTATCTCAAATTACTTAAAATATTACTTATTTTTAACACACCTTATACACCTTACTATCATGCTCATATGGTACATTGTATGAAACTAGTCCATAAATGTTGGGTATTATAGTTCAGACCATATTTTATCCCAAATTGACAAACTTAAACGAAACTCACTTTCTTTGATTCCCTTACCCTCTCACCTTCATGAATTTACTTATCACTTGTTTTAAAATAGCATAATACTTATAATCCCAAAATAATTTCATTCCCGAACTTACATCGATTAACTTACGACGAAACTTTAACATACAAAAATGCGGGATGTAACACCTCATTTCCGAGCTTTTATCAATTTACTTATGGCGTACTTTCACGTACGAAAACATGGGGTGTAACATCATTTCCCCCTTTGGAACATCTTCCTCAAATGTTGACTGATGCACTTATCATTATCATACCTCATGTCTTCTGAATACTTTAATACTCTTCTTGCCATCTAGGCAACTGTTTTGTGAATAAATCCAAAGGTCAGGGCATCCCCCCTTTAGGCTTATTTCTCACACAAAGACTCGTGGTCAGAATTCTTCCAATATCTTAAATGTTTCTACATTCCATTATGCAGTTTGTACGACTTTGTCCTTGTAAGTGCACATATGTGACTCTTCTCTCCTTTTTTCTCCCGTTATTACTAAAGTTCTTCGCTCGGTACTTTGTCGAACTTACAAATATTGCTATATCTTATTTTATAGACCCGATTATCTATCCGCATGATTTTACTGTATCTAGGTAGGTCATACTATACCATAACTCTTACTTTGATTTATCGTTGCTGAGGTCTGTTACCAAACTCCAGGTTTCTTTCGTTTCTTATCCTATATATATATATATATATATATATATATATATATAT
>ML392262.1:12465-30323 GCA_005239525.1 Nicotiana knightiana
CTATATATATATATATATATATATATATATATATGTCCTTTAATTCTTCCTAATTACTATTCATCTTAAGGGACGATATATGAAAGCCTAATATCATCTCATACTTTGTAAATTTTATCCATCCATTGTTGATTCACCTCAATGACGATCTGCAATCTACTACTGATAACTTGAAACCTCTTACATAATACATTGTCACTAGGGCTTACGTCTCATCAGGGAACATCTGAAACGATTAGACTAATCCACCTGGGGCGATACTTTACTTCCATAACCCTATTTCATTGCATCCCACCGTGGGTATTTTAATTCTGTACAATTCATGAATTATCCCCTTTTTTTCTTCAAATCATTACTCAATCAAAGGCCCAGACATAATCCTTTATCTTTCACAATCACACCCTCATTCTACTACCAGGGCAACATTCCATCTCTTTTAACTGCTATTAGTCTTAGACTCCTTTGAGTTCATTCAGGCTATACTGAACTTCCTATAACTTAGAGAAACCATCATCTCTTTTGTTTTCATGGGCTTAATCCCGAGGACTTATCCATTCTCATCACTTTCTCACTCCCCCTTTCTTATCCTCACCCTGTCTTCCTAAAACCTTGTCGATTTACCATACTTTAGCTTGCGACCTACACATATCTGCTTATACTACTCGCAACCTTCCTTCAACTTGCTTGCACCATAGATTTCCTTGTGTTATTCAGGAACATCAAGTGATACATCACATCGTCTCTAACTCTCCTTTACTCTCTTAGCTAGACCTCTCGATATTTAGAAACCATAGGTTGGAAGATATTCCACTGATGACACCACTATCATTCCTAGATACTGAATCCCAATGCTTCTAGCCCTCTATCTGAAGTATGGATTATTCTCAACCTTCTGCACATGAGTATCTCATACGTTGTTCACTTTTACCTTACTTACCTTAAAATCTCACATCATATCTTCTATCTCTTTCATGACCTCCCTTTCACATAGGTATAATACTCTGAAATATTAAATGCGTTCATAACGTAACTCACTCTGGATCATCGATCGAATAATTCCTTTCGTTCCTTCTCAGCTTTCTTTAAATGTAAGAAATTACCTTTCATGGTCTTTCTGCCCCTTATTGCGTGCATACTTAGCTTATCTTAATTCACACGCATGCTGGAATCTTCGTGCAACTGTTATGATCTCGAATATTACTTTTGATTTTTCTTTCCGTTTATTAGCCACGGTATGTGCCACTTTCTTATGGAGTGCATACAAGAATGTAGTGAGACTGCTTTTACATGACCATCTCTTCTTCAAGTTACTATGCTTAGGTTGAAGCCTTCTTCCTTATTTCCTCAGCTAGTTTTTCATTGTAGTTCTTAGGGAGGACCTTCTGACTCTTGTAAAGTTGTGAGCTTATTACATCGTATACTCGACGATTTTTTTTTTTTTATGTCCTTCCTAGTCTATAATTATTCTTAGTTATTTATTTCCATACCCTTGTGCTTGTAGGGTTGCTTCTGAACTGATATTTTGACTGTCTTCTCAGTGTCACTCGCTTTTATTTCTGTAACACTCATACGGTACCTTTAACTATCCCAACTCCAATCTGAATATTTGTCAAGGATCCCGATATCATCATCTGTGAGAATGAATTCACCATGTTGGGGTTCACTATGTTTATCTTGCATGATCTGCTGATCTGTTTGTATCCTCTTGTCTAGCCACAATAGGCCCTTCCTCAATCAACTACTAACTACTCGTTGGTCCATTCTCATATCAATATTACATGTAATCTTTCTTAGGTTACTTCTTTGGTCTTAACTTACCTCTTACACTGGCTCTTTATTTATCCATAACATCCGGGGCAGGAACCCTTACTTCCTTTCCTTGACGTCGTGCTTGCATAATATTCTGGAATCGTAGCATATCTGTAGGATTTGAATAAGTGCAATCTCATCCCTTTCTCATTTTTATCGCATTTTTCCTTTACCATTCCATAGTTACTAGAACCACTTAATTGTGACTTAATGGCACATCACTCCATATTCCCTCTTTAGGGGAGTACTAAGATTTAGTGCTACGACGATCCTCCAATAGATGTTTTATTTCTTCATCGTTGGCGTCATTTCACATCATCGATGAGCCTTACTCGCCTTGTTGTAATCTTTCTGTACCAAAGATAACAAAATTCCTTACTCACGAGGGTGACACTTACTGTAACTGGAACACATAGTCCCTTAAGCTTAACTTTTCTCACATTGCTTGCTTTGGGGAAGCGTCCTCCTAAATGACCTTTAAGGGTTATTCTTCTTCCGTCCATTCTATTATTGCTAGAATGCAATCTCTGAATTCTCATGACGCCGACTATTATCAAATCACTCAGTCCCTAATTCATGTGTAGTTTATCTTGTTCATCAGTCCATACTGATTTCTATTACTCTAGGGTCTAACTTTTCCTTTTGGTAATCAGGTTATAGTCACGGACTTATTTCTTGAAATGAGGATACGACTTTATGGCCTATACTCTTTTGTTGTCTCAAGGACTATCACCTCTCATCTTTTCCTTCCCTCAACTATAAACTCTGTAATACTGTTATTTTTTCTACCATTGTCATCCATGTATCACATCTTACTCATAATGGTTCATTAACTCTCTTCTTATTTCCCTACTAACGTTTATGCCTATCATTTTATTCTGAAAAACTCCAACAAGACATTTTTTTGCTTTTAGCTCCCCTTGATCCATCCCCTGGCTCTTTGGGTTGCCTAACATTCCCTTCCAAGCTTCCAGCGCCTATCTTTTTTTTTTTAACATTCTAGTATTGATATCTAGCTATACTATTCTAGAGTGCACCATCTGGGTGTCTCAAACAATCCATGCACCATTTTGGGTTACTCTAACCCCCAGCCGGATCCTGATATCCCATCCTTCTCCTAAACCATATATGTTAGCTCCCACAAGCAAAACTCAGATCGGTTTGGCCAATTGTACATACCTCTGTTACTGTTGAAGGTAACTCAAAATGCTTATATCTCTCTCCCTAAATAGTAAATAATAATAATCTTCACTAGTTGGGTACCTCGTACCCTTCTTCATTTTGCTTCTTTTACTTGTCGAAACTTGTATCTACCTCTTGAATCTTTCATTGCCTTTCACCATATGGGTAGATATTCTTGCCTTAAGGCTCCTTATAAAAAAGCTTACATATTTTAGTACGCACTTGATCTGCTAAAGACCTTACATTTACTTATCATAAGCATCATGAAAAATCGACTTCCTCTTACTCAACTCTTCCATAGCCACATTCAATCTCTTACCAACTGGCTTTCTAGATATAGGTATCGTCTTATTACGAATAAATAGAATTTAGGAATTTGAATTCCTACGATTGAGCTCTACCACACGATCTAGAGTAAGAAGAAAGAGTGATAGTCCTAAATGCCCAGTAGCCTTCTGCTTATAAGTGTGGTGCACAACACACCCATAAACAAGACTCTACTAGACACGACTTGTAGAATCCCTAGGACAAAATTGCTCTGATACCACTCTTGTCACGACCCAAACCGATGGGTCGTGACGGGCACCCGGTACCTTACTCGACCGAATACCAACATAACGTATCTTTCGTAACATACTATCATAGGTAACTGGGTCCACATGTCCACAATTCGTAATGTATAACTATAAGTGGGAAAGCACTGTACCAATGAACCATCTTTCTTAAAACATGAATATATATGGGCCGTCAAGGCCTCTAACATACTGTACAAAAATGAACCTCTGTCTACAAAGCCTCTAAGAGTATTACACGTCAAATGGGACAGGTGTTGATACCCAATTTTTTCCAAAAAAATATTTTAAAATTGCATATATACTTTCAAAATCATACATTAATACCAATTGGTATTTTTTCATAATTTTCCTGTATTTTTATTAATTTACCCAGCATTTTATTTCCAATAAATAATTACAAATTGCAGCACAAATGATTTCAAAAGCATTTCTTGATTTTATTTATCGTTTATGGTCCCATTAAGACTAAATTATTTCAGAATTAGCCAAATTGACACCTTTTGACTATAATTGCATTAACTTTGCAATTATAGCCTAATCATATAATTCAGTACCATTTTTTTACCAAAATTTAATCATTTTGTATTTTAATACTAAATAATCTTTTTAAAACTATTTTCTATGCATGAAATTCATTTTTATGATTATTAGTTATTTTATAAATTATTTTAATTAATTTAGATTGAGTATTTGTCAAATAGCCTATTCTATTTTTTATTCTAACATATTAAAATCAGCCCAAAACACCTAATTATGCTAGCCCAACAGACCCAAGCCAAATTCCTAAATATACCCAACCCAATTCCGCCCAAATCCTGACCGTTGATCATTTTTGATCAACGGTCCAGGTTAATTCTTACCTTAATTAACCTAAGAGACTACCCCCCCCCCCCCAAACCCCTCATTTCNACCTTGTGATGTTTCTATGCATTCTCCGGCCAGTCCTGGCCTTCTGCGCTCCCTGGCTCTTCGATTTTATGAATCCTTGAAAGGATTTCAAAGGATTCCGACTGGTTCTGGTTTGAATCTGTGTTTACCGGCCTGTCTCAGGCCACTTCTCGTTTGTAAGTAATGATCTCTCCTTATTTTTCTTACGAATCTATGGTTTCTATGTTCTCATCTTTGCTATGTTTTCTAAAGAAACCCTAGTCTATTATCTTCGATCCTTTCCAGATCTGTATAGATCTGAGGAGAATCAAGCACTATTACATGTTTGCTTTGAAAACTTCTGGTTTTAAGTGATTGTTCAGTTTCCCCTAAACTAGGGTTCATCCCAAAATTGTTTTGCAAAGGTCTTTCTGACTTCTAAGTGTTTAATCGATACTCTTTCATCTTTGTGACTGATTTGTGCAAAGAAATACTTAAATCTGGTTGATTTTGTGCGATACTCTGATTTTTTCTAAACTCTGCTTCGATTCTGGGTACTTTCTGTGTTAACAGTCATATTATTTTGCTCTATTTTTTGACCTAAGCATGTTTTCTTTGTCAAATCCTTTACTCTTTGGTTTTGCCCTAATTAATATCTATTAGGGTCTAAATCTGTATTTTTATGAGGTTTAATTAGTTCAGTTTATGTTTATAGAAGTTGACTGGTCTTTCCGGAAATCAATGTTAGTTTAAAAGTTTTGGCTGATTGATTCACTCTGTAAGAGATTCATGTGCGTAATTCTTGATTGTTTCCTTATTTATGACCTTAATTTGGTCCTTTGCTGATTCTTTACATGGCACGATTGGGGTTCTTTCGTCAATTAGGCCCTTGTATTACCGTTGGGTCAAGGAGTCTGTTCTGAACTCCCTTTTTTGGTTTGAACTTCTTGCCTTAATTAACTGCTATTATTACCGTTTGGATAATTTTCCTTAATTAAAGGAGTCTATTCTGAACTCCTTTACGTGATTGAATCCTGTGATTTCCCTAATTGATTGATTTCTGATCCCTTTACCTTATTTTGTTCTACTCTTAAACTACTATATATATACACTCTTATTTTTTACCTCTCGGACACACACAATAGTCTACTACACACGAACACACTAGTTCAAACTGTATCTCTCACACTCAAAACTTTCTACTCTATTTCTGTGTCACTTACTATTATTTTGAGTTAGCCGGCTGCAAGCCAAGGCTAACTATTGTGCTCTCATGTACCTTCACTTTGTGTTCACTGTCTTCTTTACTGGTATGTTCTGATTTCAATTCAAGTCTCAAACCAATATGCTTCTTTTACTGCTTCAGTTTATCATGTTTCTAATATGTTTCTATCTGTGGTTTTGTTGTTCAACCTGCAACTAATATGTCTACTTTACCTCTTTATCAGCATGCTTCTGAATATATCCACCCTTTAGGATCAGCCTGCTTATGAACCCCCTTTGTAGTATACCCCAGTGTGACTCTGCCTTACTTATGTTTTCCCTGATTTCCATCATGAACCTTTTTGTGCAAAGCAGTTAGCTATTCTAAGTTGTCTTGATCCTGTATTGGTTCTGAGATTCATGATATGTGGACTCCCTAAAACCCCTCTAAGAATTTTCATGCTCCTGTAACTATGTGTGCACTACATGTGCTCTATGTGTCCCCAATCCCCATCACATTATGTGTGTAGATTTGTTCTTCCTGTTTTGGTTTTGTGTTGTTTAAGTATTGCTTAGTTTCGTTTTGGCTCTATGTTTGATCTATTGTTGTTTAATTATATAACTTTTTCTTTTAAAAAGTTGTTTTACTGAATGACTCCCTCTTTTATTTCACAAAACTGTTTCAAGCAAGTCTCTTTAAACATTGTTTCCTTACTAAACCTTTTCAAAACTATATCAAGCACTATCACTCTACTCTTAGGTCCTTAAGTTCTGCCCCTCTAATGTGTGACTTCTTAGGGATCCTTATGAGATCCCTCTGAACTCTGATGCATTAGAGTTTGCTCTTCCACACTGCACTTACTCAATTATGATTGTGAAATCTGGGTGTGAGCACTGCCCGGGATCCCTTGAGGTCCTTAGGGAACTCTGAGACACCCGGATATGAGAAAGGTTATGAAATATTTGGGCATTTGAGGTTCTGAGAATCTGGTTCTCTTTTCAGGCTCCCTATAGTGTAACTTCTTATTTTTCCTTATCCACTTATGTAATTCACTCACATTGGTTTGGAATAATTGTTGTAAATGAATATTAGGGATCGATAGTGAAAAGGGGAGGGTATCCATGTTGTTGTCGATATAAATGGGGTAGAAACCATGCCTTAGGCTTATATTTCTATGTGCACATTAGAATCCATGTTTAGGACCAATACATTCTAAGAATGTCATGCATTAGATATCATGTTCTTAGTTTTAGTGTTTCAGCATCACATTATTTTATCACTTAGAAATCATGCTTCAGGGCTAAATAATAGTACTAACACGAACTGTCGTTCCTGCACATTTTTTTGAAGTCATGTTTAACAATGTTGTAATCTTCTGTGCATCCTGCTCTAGGAACTCTGCATATCCTTAGATCATGCTGTGCATTTAAGAAATCCTGCTTTAGGAACTCTGTATATAAATCATTCTGCATTTTATATGCGCATTAGATACCATGTTTTAGAATCTCACCAAGTCGCACCTAGCTAAATTACTGATGCATGAAAAAAGGAACATAAGACAGTCTCACATATGATTATACCGTGTTAGTAAAATTGGTAATAATCCCTATGTATTTACAACAGTTAGAACTTCATGCCATAGGTAAAACGAATTGCTAAACTAATTTAAATAATTCTGGTAACTATTGTGCATTCCCCAACGCTTAGGCAAGCCTTAGGTAACCAACTTTTATAAAATTGGAAAAGTTTTGCTTTTGTGTTTACTTCATAATGGTTAACAGGAAGGAAAACTGATTAGGGCCCCTGCTTCTGGGTTTATAAAATAAAACTGCATATCTTCTGTGTTTTGATATTCACTTACACATCATGTTTTAAGATCTTGTCTAATAATACTGCTCTTATTTGTGTTTGAGTCATGCTGTTTACGTGCATTATCTGTGGAGGTAAATCTGAGCCTCTTAATTGTTTTTCCCCGCCTTTATCTGTTAAAGTCCTATCTGTTCTTGCATGTCGCCTTAGTATTTTTTCCTTTCAACCTTAGGGGTCTGCTTAGAGCTGCCTTTAAGTAGGGGTCCCAATCTCCTCCAGGATCATTAAGGAGGCACGGGTAATAGCATGCATAGAGGTCGTTAAATAAACTCGCTTAATAACCGCTAAGGGTTGGGGAAGGGTAGATATGGATATGATATCCGGTGTTCTAATGCAACGTGTAGCCCCTTATTGAGGAGTGATTACCGGGCATTGCACTGATGTGATCCTATAGGATAAACAACCTAGGACCCCCTTATCCCTTACATATGTGTGTTGAGATCATAACTCTTTCAAAACCTTATATGTGTGCCTAGACTCCAAATCTTTTAATCTTTAGCACATATGTGTTCTTAGACTACTAATCTTCTCAAAAACTTTTATTTACCTATGTGCTTTTATTGCTTATGTGCTACCTGTTTTAAAATTCACAAAGCTTGTTTGGCCAGGAACCACAGTTGTGGACTTCGAGGGGTGCCTAACACCTTCCCCTTGAAGTAATTTCAGGCCCTTAACCAATCTCTGGTTATTCAAATATGTGTTATAATAAGCCTGAGCAGGTTTCCTAACGCACCTTAATTCATTAGGTGGCGACTCTTCAATTCCTGACCCCTTTCCCAAAAGGAAACGAGTTGTACCAATAATGTCAAAAACTCTGACTGATCTGAAAGGAGAGGGAAAAAGGGGGGTGCGACAGCATGTCGACTCTGCTGGGGATTTACCTACGCTTTTACCATTTCTAACTGCTTTGTGAACTTCTCTTTACTTTGTTAGTACTTGCGACATTTCCCTTTCCGCCTTTATGTGCAATTAATTGTTTATCTCTTTTAAGTACTTGTTCTTTTCAAAATCAAAACTGACATGTTTCTTTTTGTTTTCCTTTGTAAATGCTTTTCAATCATAACTATTGTATTTACCGCTTTCGTAACGTGCAAATACATGACAATATGCTTTTATTGCTCATTTATTGTTGCATAATCATGCTCAACATCATATTCCACTCGTTCCGATACAAATCCTATAGCAACGCTTGATGAGTTGTTGCGCTCTTCCATTTTATATCACCCCTAAATTTGGAAAGGCTTATTTGCGGTAAAACTAGTCGATCAGCGGTGCGGTCGACGGTTCTGTGCCTTTCCACTCAAGTTGTCCGCTTGAGGGTACCAGTCTAAAACCCCATAGAAACCTTACTCTGTTATATTGTACATGCATCATGGTCAGACCTAGAAGGGTTAATGTGTCGTCTGCACAATAACCTTTTAAGATAGCCTTATCCAAAAGTCCACCCGGTTTTTTATAATCTCAACGGACACAATCACGTTTAGTACATTTATTTGGAGAACTAAATACATGTATGCTAATCATAAGTGTATAAATAGTCGATTCTGGTGGGGGTAAGGGTCTAACCTTATCTATTTTGCAGAAAATGAGGCACGGAGTCCCCAGGTTCGGCATGGTCCAAAGAATACCACCACTGTTGTTGGTTTGGTGGGAAAACCTTTTTCCAAGTGACAAAGACCATGTGAAGAGGGTCCTCGGAAACTTGCCCTCTTTACTAGGTATCCAACCAAATAACATGTTGATCGAAGCAGCCACTATATTTTGGGACAGAGAAAGGTATGTGTTCCATTTTGGAAACATAGAAATGACCCTCCCTCTTGGAGGATAGAGGGTTTTGCGGGATTACCTGGGGACAGTCCAGGTTTGTTGGTACCAGAAAACTGTGTCGCTAGGGGGTTCTTAAAAATGATGCGTTTGAAAGAGAACGATGATTTAGAGTGCCTGACAGAGTCCTACATACCTTTTAACTATCTCTATGAACGATACGGACATAGCAAATCCTATCGTATCTTCCACGACGAATTCTCTATTACTTCCTAGGGTCATATTCACCGTAGGGTTTTTGTGTTCGTCGTTTGCTTCATAGGTATGATAGTATTTCCGAGCAAAGGAGACAGGATTCACACCAGACTGACTATGGTAGTCAAAACCTTAATGGAGGGAATCGAAGGTAAAACATATACCATTATCCCCATGATCATAGCAGACATATACCGAGCCCTGGACGACTGCAATAAGGGGTTCAAACACTTTGAGGATTGCAATCTGCTACTACAGGTTTGGTTATTGGAGCATCTCCAAAGGGGTCAATATCGTCAAGAGTTTCCACGAAGGGCATGGAATGACCATATAGCCTTCCATCACCCTAAGAGAATGACCTACATCCCAGACAAGTTTGCTAACCTGGAAGATGCTACAGAATGGACGCAGTTTTTTAACAATTTGACCGAGGACCAAGTTCGATGGATGTTCGAATGGTTCCCTACCAGTGAGTTCATCATCAGATTGAGGGAAGCCCCGCACCTGGTGTTGATCGGTTTAAGGGACATATACCCTTATGCTGCCATCAGGGTTATGAGACAGGCAGGTAGGAAGAAAGTTATACCGCGAGTCTCTAAAATGAGCCATTACAGGGCAGATTTTCAGGACGACGACATCCCATACAAATGTGAAGCTCAGCATATGTGGCATCTAAAGGTTATTGTAGAAAAGGACACCATCGAGCCCGACGGATACCACGCAGGGTATGTACGCCTTCACCTATCATGCTTGGAATACAGCATAGCAGGGATAGTTGAGCCGGGAATCGGCAGAAACAGGGTCATAGACGAAGCGACTGAGGCTCAAGTGAAATACAATAAATTGCGCAAAAGGGTTCGTGAGTCCGAGGTCGAGCATCTGGAGCAACACAATACTGACATGGAACTGATCAATGAGCGGAAGGAAAGGGATATCAAATCTAATGAAAGATTGTAATATTTGGAGCAGGGTCTGATGGAGCTAGAGGCGAAGACGAGGAAAAGGGTCGCCGACTGCCAGAATGCTGAGGGAAACGAAGGAGGGCATCTAGCAAAGGTATACCTGCTATTGGGCATGCACGACCTGGGGAACCTGATTGACAGAGCCAAGAAAATCGATCCTGGGGAAGGTCCTTCTGGGACCAATTAGTCTAGGTTTCCTTTCCATTTCTTTTATTAATGTAATAAGGCCAAATGCCATTAGTGACTTTTTTTCCTGCTTATTATTTTAGTGTCGTTTTGGATTCGTCTATTTTACATTAATGAAATGAGGCATTTTGGCATCTAAGTTCTCCCAATCAACTTGTCGTTAGGTCTGCCTCGGGCACAACGAGGCTCCCAAGTTAGGACACGATTTTACCTACGCTATGTTTTTAAATACTACAATATTTTCTCATAGTCCTCACTGACTTGGCTACCTTTTATTTTTGCTTTTGTTTTCTTTCTTTTGATCATTCCCCTCCCCAAAGGTTGGTTCGTGCATTCTGTCATCATCATCATATCACACAAGATCCAGGGGCTCTCCACCTTCTCCTCTTCCTAGTCCACCTAAAGGCAAAGGTAAAGGCAAAATGGAAGATTTGGGCAACATCAGATAAGAAAACACAATGAAAGCTGAACAAACAGAAGCTCTTGACAATCAAGGTACTCAGATTCAGAATGATGCTATGTCACAACTCGAGCAAAGGTTGTTGAAACTCCAAGGGGATCTTGAGCATGTCCAGAACTTGGCAAATTTATATTTCTCACTCAGTGTCCCAGATATCACTCAAAATCCCATACCTCCTCAGAACACCCCAAGAAAACAGAACCCTCCCACAACTCATCATCATACAACTCCACCGAAAAATCAAATTATCCCACCACATCACCAGCACAACACTTTCCACGCTCCGAGAAATACCCCGCTAATTATCCCTGAACCACAAGACTCCACAAGTGACCACCTCTATGCTCAAACACCAAGTCATCAGAACAACCCCATATACGTGGAAACTCTACCTCACTCCACCCAACACATTGCTTACACACTTGAATCCAGTGAAAAGGATATGCTCATTAAGAATTTGGCCGAGGAACCCAAGCTGACTAGTCGAGTTCAGGGCGTTGAAGGAAGCAAGGGAGTCGAAGGGTTGAACTATGAGGATCTCTGCATACAGCTCCTAAGTTCGAAATGTTCGATGGTACAGGTGATCCCAGGGTCCATCTGAGGACCTATTGTAATAAATTGGTTGTAGTAGGAAGAGACGAGAAGATTCGCATGAAATTGTACATGAGGAGCCTCACAGGAGATGTTTTATCTTGGTACATCAGCCAAAACCCTAAGAAGTGGTCCGACTGGGTAAGTATGGCATCATACTTCATGGACCCATTCAGGTTCAATACGGAGAATGCACCAGACGTGTTTTACATCCAGAACCTTAAAAATAAGCCCACCGAATCTTTTCGTGAGTATGCCGCTCGCTGGAGATCTGAAGCAGCCAAGGTCAGGCATGCCCTAGAGGAAGAACAAGTGAACAAATTCTTCGTCCGGGCATAAGACCCGTAGTATGATGAGAGGATAATGGTGATTGAAAACCATAAATTCTCTGACATCATCAAGTTGGGTGAGAGAATTGAAGAAGGTACCAAGAGTGGAATGGTCACTAACTTTGAGGCACTATAGGCCACCAACAAAGCCTTGTATTCTGGTGGTATATCCAAGAAGAAAGATGCCGGAATGGTAATGGTTTCACAAGGACCCAAATCACCGTTGGTATACCAAACTTCCCCACTCACCTATCAAGCACCCTCGCCCACCTATCAGTCAGCACCTCCACCAACATATCAGCCATCTCCACCATCTATTTATCAGCCTACTTCCCCCAGATATTCTCAACCAGCTCATGTTTATCATACCTACAACTCGCAGCCATCTCACTTCCAATCACCCCCTACTCACCAAAATTTCCCGAGACCTCGACCCAACATTGATGGCAGACCTCCTAAACAATACACTACCATTGCTGAACCTATCGACCAGTTGTATGAAAGATTAAAAGTTGCTGGTTTTGTCACTCCTATCCCTGATATAACCCCTAAAAATCCATCCCAATGGGTAAATCCAAACAAGACATGTGCATACCATTCCGACATGAAGGGACATATAATTGATGAATGTCGCTCATTGAAAGATAAGATCTTGTCTATGATTGATAACAAGGTCATCCAAGCAAAGGAAGCTGCTCCCAATATTCGCAACAATCCGCTTCCAGACCATCGGGGTGTCAACATGATAGAGATAGAAGAAGATTGGGAACCAGAGAGGTCGATTGGGTTAATTATAGAAGGTGATGACCCAAAGAAGCCAGCAGTCACTCTTAATCCCATCATAGTCCAGATTCAGCCATCCGGAGACGTCGAGATAACTACGTCACTCCCATTCAAGTTTGAAACGGCACCACCTGCAAACATACATTTTCCGTTCGAGGTTGAAGTTATGTCGCCTGCTAAGGCACCCATTCTATTTGAAGTGAAAGTAGTTGCACCAATCACAGTGACAGTGTTAACCACGCCACCTTTCAGCGATAAGGCTGTACCTTGGGATTACATGGCTGAAAAAAGAAGGAAAGGTAAAGTCAAGATAGAAGAAGCTGGTGTTGCGAAGGTGATGACAAGGACTGGAAGAGTCTATACACCTGAACACTTGGCTGATTCTAGCAAGAATTCTTCCAACAGGCCACCCGTCATCGAGACAGGCCCAGATGATCTTTGGAGGAAGGTGCAGGCCAGGGAATACGCAGTCATCGATCAGCTGAACAAAAATCCAGCCCAGATATCCATTCTGTCATTGCAACAAAAGTCAGAGACACACAGGAATGCTTTGATGAAAGTTCTGAACGAAGCATATGTGCCAAATAACATAACTAGTGGAGAAATGGCCAATATGGTAAGTCAAGTACTAGAGAGTCACAAGATCACTTTCCATGAGGACGAGCTGGCGCGTGAAGGGCTAAGTCATAACAAAGCACTGCACATCACTGTGCAATGTGAGGACTACTTCATCACCAGGATTCTGATCGACGGGGGATCCAACCTCAACATCTGTCTGTTGACAACACTCAAGAAATTGGCAAGGGGTTGTACGAGATCAAAGAAGGATCTATGAATGTAAAGGATTTCGACGGTTCTCAGAGGTCTACCATTGGTGTAGTCTTTGCCTGCAGATAGGACCTACATGGTTCGAGGTTGAATTTCAGGTAATAGACATATCGACATCCTACAATCTGTTGTTGGGACGTCCGTGGATACATACCGCTGGGGCTGTGTCATCAACATTGCATCAATCAGTAAAGTCTGAATGGAACCACCAGGAGGTGATCATCCATGTATACGGAAGCAATCCTATCTATAGTCGACATACCATCTCGGTGATTGAAGGTAAAAGAAGGGTGGGTGGAGAAACCTACCACCACATTGAATGGATCAATGCAGTAGACAAAGACAAATGGTGGGACAGTAAGATCGAGTGCGTACTGAACTGGAGTGGATACGAGCCTGGTAGAGGACTCGGTAAGAATCTTCAGGGGATTTCCAAACCAATATAGCAGAAGCACCATGGCACCACTTTTGGGCTGGGATACAAATACACTTGGCAGGAGTACGAAGACTGGTCGCCACCATGGGGCGATCCCTACTATCCATTGGAACAACTTATACCACGTTTGGAGTAGACTTTCCAGCAAGCTGATATCATATGGGGGTCAGAAGAAGAAGAAACTCTAGCAGCTTTGAAGAATCTATTCCTAGAAGACGAAGGCATAGACTGTTGTGTTATTGTTGAGGAGGAGGAAGAGGAAGGCCCTACCAGCCAAGCTGTGAGCAAGGGATCATTCCTCAAGAATTGGACCGTCAGACCATCTAGGGCTCGACGAGTCCCGGGGTAGTAAGGCTGAACAGCGTTATTTATTTCATTTTTGCTAATGATTTCCTTTTCACATGTTTTGTTTTCCAATAAAATCCCGATGTTCCAAAATTATTTGTTTAAATTATCAAAATCGCTTTTATGTTTCAACGAATCTGTATTTATTTATTATCGTTTCTCTCATTATTTTATCTATACATCATTACTACTTCCTGTCTTGATGAACCAATGACTGTTACATGCAATGAGACAACGCAACAAAAGGACAGTGATTCAGAAGAAGAGGATGTCATACCCGATGAAATTATCATAGAAGTTGAGGATTTTGAAAACAAGCCTAAGTCCAATCTGGATGAGATCTAGGTAATCAACTTGGGAGATTCAGAAACTGTCAAAGAAACTCGCATCAGCATCGCCATCACAGAAAGAGGAATACACACAATTCTTGAAAGAATATGAAAACGTATTTGCATGGTCGTACGATGACATGACTGGTCTAAGTACGTCCATAGTGGCTCACAAGCTGCCGACCAATCCAATGTGCCCGCCGGTAAAGCAGAAGCTCAGAAAGTTCAAGCCTGATATGAGTCTGAAAATCAAAGAAGATGTTACCAAGCAAATCAACGCCAAGGTCCTCAGGGTAGTTGAATATCCGACATGGTTAGCCAACACCATGATAGTGCCCAAGAAAGATGGAAAGTTCAGGGTTTGTGTCGACTACCGGGATCTCAACTGGGCCAGTCCAAAGGATAATTTTCCCCTTCCAAACATACACATCCTGATTGACAATTGTGCAAAGCATGAACTTCAGTCATTCGTGGATTGTTTTGCCGGATACCATCAGATTTGGATGGACGAAGAAGATGCTGAGAAAAGGGATTTCATCACGCCGTGAGGAGTCTACTGTTATAAGATGATGCCATTCGGCCTAAAGAATGCTGGGGCCACCTATATGAGAGTTATGACCACTATCTTCTATGACATGATACACAAAGAAATCGAGGTTTATGTGGATGACATCATCATCAAATCCAAAAGAGCCATCGACCATACAGCAGAATTGAGAAAGTTCTTCGACAGGCTGCGAAAGTACAACTTGAAATTAAACCCCGCAAAGTGTGCGTTCGGGGTTCCTACTGGGAAGTTGCTTGGGTTCATCGTCAGCCACCGAGGGATAGAACATCTATCAAAGGTCAAATCCATCCAAGAGTTGCCACCGCCAATGAACAAGAAAGATATGATGAGTTTCCTAGGACGCCTTAACTACATTAGTCGATTCATAGCCCAGTCCACGGTTATATGTGAACCAATCTTCAAGATTCTAAAGAAAGATGTTGTGGCCAAATGGATCGAGGGTTGTCAGAAAGCTTTCGACAGAATCAAGGAATACTTGTCAACGCCACCAGTTTTGGTCCCGCCAGAGCCAGGTAACCCTTCCTACTCTACCTTGCGGTATTAGATGAAGCTTTCAGCTATGTTCTGGGGCAGCATGACGAGACAAGAAGAAAGGAACAGGTTATTTATTAACTGAGTAAGAAGTTCACTCCATATGAGGCACGGTATTCCTTACTGGAGCGTACCTGCTGTGCTCTAACCTGGGTAGCCCAGAAGCTGAGGCACTACTTCTGTGCCTACACAACTTATCACATATCAAGGATGGATCCCTTGAAGTATATCTTTTAGAAGCCCATGCCCATTGGTAAGCTGGCCAAATGGCAAATCCTGCTGAGAGCGTTCGACATTGTTTATGTGACTCAGAAAGTGGTCAAGGGGCAAGCACTAGCAGATCATCTTGCCGAGAATCCTATGGGAGGAGAATACGAACCCCTAAAAACATATTTTCCCGATGAAGAAGTGTCATCCATAGGAGAAGACATTGCAGAATCCTATGACGGTTGGAGAATGTTCTTCGACAGAGCAGCCAATTTTAAAGGAGTCGGCATTGGAGTTGTCCTGATATCAGAAACAGGTCAACATTACCCGGTATCTGCCAAACTTAGATTTCCCTGCACCAACAATATGGCAGAATATGAAGCATGCATCTTAGGGCTCAATATGGTCATTGACATGAATATCCAGGAGTTGTTAGTAATTGGTGACTCAAACCTGCTAATACACCAAGTACAAGGAGAATGGGCTACCAAGAATTCCAAGATACTACCGTATCTGTACCATGTGCAAGAATTGAGAAAGAGGTTCACGAAGACAGAATTTCGGCACGTCCCCAGAATTCAGAACGAGTTTGCCGATGCATTGGCCACTCTATCATCCATGATACAGCACCCAGATAAGAAATTCATTAATCCTATTCCAGTGAAGATCCATAAGCAGCCGACATATTGTGCCCATGTTGAAGAAGAAGCAGACGAAAGACCATGGTTCCACGACATCAGGGAATACTTGTCAAAGGGAGAGTACCCAGAGCTTGAAAATCACACTCATAAAGACACGCTCCGGAGATTGTCCAAAAATTTCTTTCTCAGCGGAGGAAACCTATACAAGAGAACTCCCGACTTGGGATTATTAAGATGTGTTGATGCAAAGAAAGCTTCCATAGTACTTGAAGAGATACATGATGGGACCTGCGACCCATATATGAATAGTTTTTTCTTGGCAAAGAAAATACTCAGAGCCGGTTACTTCTGGATGATCATGGAAACGGACTGCATCCAGTATGCTCGGAAATGCTTCCAATGTCAGGTACATGAAGATATGATAAAGGTACCCCCCAAACGATCTCAATGCAACAAGCTTGCCTTGGTCGTTCGCTGCCTGGGGAATGGACGTCATTGGGCCGATAAAGCCTACCGCCTCAAATGGACACAGATTCATCTTAGTAGCTATTGATTATTTCACCAAGTGGGTCGAAGCAGCGTCCTACAAAGCAGTGACTAAGAAAGTCGTGGAAGACTTTGTCTGTGACCGTATTATTTGTCGGTTTGGAGTTCCAGAATCAATCATCACCGACAACGGCTCCAATCTCAACAGTGGTCTGATGAAAGCCATGTGCGAGACCTTCAAAATCAAGCGCAAGAATTCCACAGCCTATAGACCTTAGATGAATGGAGTTGTAGAAGCCGCCAACAAGAACATCAAGAAGATATTGAGAAAGATGATAGAAAAACACAGACAGTGGCACGAAAATATATCATTTGCCTTACTGGGATACCGCACCACCGTTCGCACATCAACTGGGGCAACTCCTTATTTACTGGTTTATGGTACGGAAGTTGCTATTCCTGTTGAAGTGGAGATCCCTTCCTTAAGAATCATACAAGAAGCTGAGCTCAGTGACGCAGAATGGATAAAAGGTCGGTACATGCAGTTGGCCCTCATAGATGGGAAAAAGATGAATGCAATATGTCACTGACAGCTTTATCAGAGCAGAATGACCAGAGCTTTCAACAAAAGAGTCAAACCAAGACAGTTCA
>ML392263.1:0-15046 GCA_005239525.1 Nicotiana knightiana
GCCCGAAATCCGAAATGTCTCGAAGATATACCCTACCCATAGCGTTACTAACTCAAATATACAGTTTACTCAAATATTCATGCTCAATTCGTGGTAGAAATCCAAAATAAAATTTTTTAGGTCTTTCCTCCAAAATCCCAAATTTTCTACTAATTTCCATGTCTAATTCATGTATAATCCTTGTATAAATCTTAAAAACATGAAGAAATTACTTACCTAGTGATGCTTGGTTGAAAACCCTCTTGAAGCTCCTCAAAATTGCCCACATCAATGAAACAAATGGAGGAAATGGCCAAAATACCGTTAAAATAACACACTGCCCAGGTGACCCTCCTATGTGATCGCACAACATGCTCTGCGATCGCATAGGCCAACTATGCTGCCTCACAAATTCACCCAGTGCGATCGCAGCCCAGCACCTGAGTTCGCACAGGCCAAAGCATTAGCCCCCTTATTTCTTCTAATGTGCGTTCGCACAGGCCAAGCCCCAGAAGTCCCCAAACGCACCATTGTGCGATTTCACCACAACCCCTGCGGTCACACAGGGAAAATTCCCTGCAACCTAGTTTTTTCCTACTGTGCGATCGCACAACTACCACTGCGATCGCACAAGACAAAATTCCAGCCCCTCAAATTCCTTCTCTACTATTGCAAACTATTGCCCGCGATCGAATAGCTTACCAGTGACACCAGCAAACAGCAGCACTAGGTAGGGGAAAAATTGTCCGAAACACACCCGAGGCCCCCGGGACCCCGTCCAATCACATGACTTAGTCCCGTAACATCCCATAAACTTGTTCGAGGCTTCAAATCACATCAAACAACATCGAAATCACGAATCGTACCAAAATTCAAACTGTATGAACCTTGAAATTTCAAAGCTCCAAATTCGATGCCGAATTCAATCAAATCACATCCAATTGACCTCAAATGTTGCACACAAGTCATATTCGACATTACGGACCTGCTCTAACTTTCGTAATCGCATTCTGACCCCGGTATCAAAATTTTAACTTCCGGTCGGATTTCTCAAAACCTTCAAATTTCTATCATTAGCCAAATGACATCAAAATGACCTACGGACATCCAAATTCACTTCCGATCACGCTCCCAACTCCAAAATCACCATATGAAGCTATTCCCAGACGGAATCCCAAACGGACATCCACATCACTGAAATGCGCTTCAAGCCAAACTTAGGAAATTCTTTCAAAAATGCTGACTTCCACAATATCCTCCAAATTTCTCCCGGGTTATCCAAAATCCGATACGAACATACGCCCAAGTCCAAAATCATCATACGAACCTGCTGGAACGTTCAAATCCTGATTCAGAGGTCGTTTACTCAAAATTCCAATCTTAGTTGATTCTTCCAACTTAAGGCTTATGAAATGGGAATTTTCTTTCCAAACCAACTTTAACCTTCCCGAAATTCAATTCCGACCACACCTACAAGTCATAATACCTTAAACGAAGCTGCTCACGGCCTCAAACCGCTGAACAACGCGCTAGAGCTCCAAACGACTGGTCGGGTCATTGCATTCTCCCCCACTTAAACAGACGTTCGTCCTCGAACGTGCTAAGAACTTCTCTAGAGTTATCCGAAATCACTGTTTAACACCTCGAGCACCTTCCCGTGCTACCACAACCCAGTTGAGCACATTAGCTTGATCAAAACTGAAGATTTCTTCTTTTATCCATATAATAAGCTCAGAACCTAGTTCCAACACTTGAATTTCTCTGCCAGGCCTACTTCCAACATATAAACACCGTATCAACTACCACACGATATACCAGAACATGGCTGCATACCTCTGTTGAATTAGCACCATGCACCGCAAAGTTCATCATTTAACCACAATGACGTTCCCTGGACCTTAATAGCCAAAATTCCACGAATTTGATGCTCCTAATGCACCTTATGATATATATACATACATCCCGCTATAATGCTGACGATACTACCACAACGGAGGAGATGCGTAGAAATTCATACCCAACTGCGGAGTTAACAAATCATTGAATACCTCATCTTGACTAGAATCATCACCTCATTATGAACCTGAATAATGGTATTTGTTCTTTAATATACACTTCACATAACCTTATCGCACTGATCCCTGATCCGATAATCTCGTCTTACCCAGTATGAACTACTCAGACAACAAATAACTCCAAATATGACCAACAGCCTCACATGATACCATATCGCGCCAATAGGTCATAACGCAAACATGATAGGTAAGAAATGACTCAGGAAGGGACTATTCAACTCACGCAACTGATATGAACTTTCCTCATAAAATAGGAAGTAAAACATAAGAAAATAAATATAGGAACCTTATTCATCATCACACTGTTGCGGTGTGCAACCCGATCCGAAAACCACACCCGTGGCGACGTGCCACCCGATCCACACATAAAATTTACATAAGAAGATATATACGGAGTTGGTTTGGTCACAATCACAAATTACTGAATATCGATCATACGCACGCTAAGTGCATAATACCATCTTGGGGAGACTGATAAAGTCGTAGGCTACAAAACTCAAGCACAACTGAGGTGTGATATATATACACACTCTGGATCTCATGAGCTATCCTGATCATATAACACCCCCACTACGCGGGATCTCAACACATAGGAAATTATCAAGCTATTTCAGAACTCACACGGCACAAATCACAATATCGCATAAATTTGATGAAGACGGAGCAACATTTGCTGTTCTAATACCTTTCCATGAAAAGCGCTCTACGGAAATGAACATGCCTAGCTCATACAGAGCCCATAATCATATTTAAATCCATCCACAAACATCGAGTATACCTTGCTCGCACCAAACTAAGCTAATAGCTTTTACCTGGGTCCATATTAACCCACTTTCTCTCATAATACGCGAGAACAACCATCATAGCCGGGACAAACACCCCACAATCCACAACCAAATGAACTGAACGCCTTCCAGGCATAAATTCCCAAATAAACAATATTGCACTCCTTTATACTCAGTCCAAATCTTCAATCCATCAAGTGACTACATGTCACACTTATACAATCTTTTCGCGGTCATGCTTCCACGACATTCCACACAAGGTAGCAAGTCTACACATCCACCACTAGCCATACTACGCTGTAAGACAAATCAAGAGCCCATAACCAGGGTACAAAGCCTCTTCCACCGACTATCAATCTCAGGTGACACTGAAGATAACACCAGCTTATTCTGGACATTCAAATCACTTTTTCTTGCTCTTCCGAGCTCATGAAATCCTTATTAACATAGAACCACCATCTCGATTCTTACTTCTAGTTACATACTGCTTACCGCACCTAACATGCCAATATGAGGTAGCATAAGAATTCCATCATAACTTCTGAACCACCAATAGGGTGAACACTTCGTCATATAGAAACCTTTTACTTAACTCAATTCAGGAGTACAATCTCAACACACGAGTGAATTCCCACAATCACCCAATATGCAAATCCTTAACTAGTGGTTGGTACCACCATAACCCTTCCGGGATCTGCCTACACCTGACAGGCTATAATACTTGAATGCTCCCACATGAAATCCATTACGACGACCGACAAGCCCCGCACACACCGGCACAAACCGCATGCATAACTTAATCACACCGAAGGAACTGATCACCCGTAAATGTGCCATTTCAACCATGGCTAATCAATCTATTTGCTTTTAATCATCTTCAATTGCCTCGGGAATAATAGCAACATCCTTCAACTCATAGCAAACTCAACCCTCACTCATCCCGAGTGACCTTGATTCACGAGACTATGCTGCCTAAATCCCGCAACCCGTCTCATACCCTCCTGATAATCTTTCTACAATCCGGAGTTTATTTCTCTCACTCCTCCAATACTATCCTGCATGCTGAAACATATCATAGAACATTCCAACCATCCTCTTTTTTCTCCGAAATTACTCTGCAAAAGATCGATTCTCGATCATACTGCTGCCTGAAACCCTTAAACGCCGCATTCTTAACTTTGAATTCACTAGGACCGCTATTGAGAGTCACCTACTCTGACTGGCCCCGAATACAACCAATTCTAAGGTTCTTCTAGCACATGAATACCCTTTCCATTGAAGCACGTGACTGAGTCACTACCCTGACAAGTCACCTATGCCTTAAGCAAAATTCTGAATCTTCCAAAGCCTATCCCTGGCCCGACAAGGCCAACTTTTTCACATCATCAAATCCCACACACAATCACCATTTTACTCCTTTACCTTAGCTGTAATAACTTGCCAACACGCTGACAATCGGCAACCCCATGAGAAGACAATCCTATGATCCAACTGCAGAGGGTGGGACTCCCCCACTTAGCTCAAAGTTGCTCCTTGTACCACTCTAGACCCTACCGAGATCTTTCTCCTTTGTTAACATGATCTTGCTCAACCAGTCTGTCCAGTTCTTCCAAATTCTTGCATCATTCACCCATTCTGCCTCCTACCGACTAGCCACTAGAATCCCCCGCCGAAATATACCAACCATGCCACCGCTAACCTATTCACACGTGATAATCCTCCTGTGGAAATCACCAGCTTTACTTGTCCGTCCGCTTCTCATGGACATCCATTAAATGCGCGACAATATCTCTTAATCCCAAGCTATGTTGTCGCTCCCCCACTTTGTGACTGCTCGACTTCTGCTTCTTACACCTGGCCTCCTAGAGATGGAACCACCGCCTAGTCTCACTTCAAGATCATTCTCTGTAGCACTCAAACCAGCAGATCACCACGAATTCAAGCTCTCTGAAGATCATCTTTCTCTAGTTGCCTTAATTATCAACACTTATTTGGTACTAAACCACCGCACCTCACGGTCTCTGCCAACTTCATTCTTCAATACTTCTTCTTAATAGTCTGATCCCACGCAACCGAAGAAACCATAGCACCGACAAGCTTAACACATTTCATTTGATAAATGACGACGATGACACGTCACAGGTGAATACTCCACCTTACTTGAAACACCAAGTCTTACTACTTTATCAATCCAAGACCTGGCCATCTATAGATCAATTGCCTTCCTTCCGCCGGAATCTAAATACTGAAATCTCGAAATCACACTCTGAGAAGACCTCCCTTCAAGCCATTCATCACCCCCAACCTATGGGCAAGCATTCTATCATCATACCGACATCGCGTAACCAATCGTCAACATCATCACCACCTGAGCATAACCTCAGTGCTCTCAGAAACACAGCTACTGAGCAGAAGCAACATATTATCCTTTCAAAGGGAAATGACAATAGCCTCAATCAACTTCGCAGGGAGAAACATCCCGCACCCCGCACCTATAAATCCATTTCAATTCCTCAAACTCCTGATTCATAACAAGCGTTTCACGACGCGTAAGATTGAGTAGGAATAGACATAGGCATAAGACTCAAAGGAATCAAATCGCACGATGAGGAAATCAAGAAGAGAAGTACTCCTAACAGCCCTATAGCCTCTCGAAGATAAGTACAGACGTCTCCGTACCGATCCACAAGACTCTACTAGACTTGCTCATGACTCTTGAGACCTACGGGAACCTAGTGCTCTGATACCATGTTGTCACGACCCAAAATCCATAAGGTCGTGATGGCGCCAGACATCATTCTCAGGCAAGCCTAATCATTTAATAATTTAAATAATTCATGGTTTTAACAATTATGAAAAATATTTCCTCACTTTATTACATATTAACCAAATAAAATTTGTTAAGTAAAACAATGGTTTGAATATTACACATTAGCAATATATCCCAACACATCCCAGAACCCGGTGTCACAAGTACATGAGCAATTTCTAAGAATTTATACAATCATCACAAAGCCTGTCCGAAATACAAATTGGACAAGGAAATTTGAAATGAAAATAAATACAATACGAGTGAGACTCTGTTAGCTGCGGATCGCCTCCGGATGATGCAGCTCGCCTAAGTCTCCGAATCCTCCACATTGCTATGAAAGTCCCTGTGCAATAAAATGCACAGCAAGTGTAGCATGAGTACAAAAACAACGTGTACTCAGTAAGTCGCCCCCCTAAACTCAGAGAGGTAGTGGCGAGAGGTCAAATTAGACACTTGCTAAAGGTCAATTTAGAATATTCAAGTATGACAGTAAGCATGATTATCATAGGCAATTTATTAAAAACAGGAATAAATATTATCAACTCCGTTAACATTTAACACTTTATATCTTCGTCATATTAATAACAATGAATCAACATGGGTGATTTAATCAACTAACAATTAATCAACGGGAAGGAACAACTTCTTCCAAAATCTTTTTAATAACTTTAAATCTCTTTCATTTCAATTGACAACTTATAATTTCAGGCCAGTAATCAGGCAAGAATCATAGCAGCTACACAGTAAATATCATGCGCAAGCAATGCCGAGGGTCGAACGGCCGGACCAACAATAATAAAATGTGCAGTGCCGAGGGTCGAACGGCTCGAACCATAGATGCATCTATCTGCCCCGCTATCGAATCGATCATGCGACGCGGTTATACATAAATACAGGGTTATCCTGCTCGCAGATCATACATGCGACTCAAGCACCCGTAGATACACATATTCACACAATAAGTCCCCATTTTTATCAAGAAAGCATTTTCTCAGGAAAGTGGTAAAATTCTTCTTAATGGAACACGAGAAATAACATTTAAATCTTTGCTTTGAAACTCATTTGCCAAGTTTAATAATATTAAATAATATAACCTTATCAGGTATACATTTATCCACGGAGGAAATCAGTTATCTTTCTAGATGATTAAGAAAATGAACTCTAGTCTTCTTTAGATATTCAATTACGATTTCGATTATATTAGCAGTTTAATATTACAGGCAGGATCACAGGTACAACAGGTAAAGCATGCTAGTGGGTCCTAGACTACCAGGACATGGAGTAATAGTAGCTACGCACGGGCTCCCGTCACCTCGTACGTACGTTGCCCCCGAAGATAATAGCATATACTTAATTAATTCACCTAGGGGGAAAATTCCCCCTCACAAAGTTAGAAAAGAGACTTACCTCACTCCGAAATTCCATAACCGGCCTCCAAGCCCTTCTGATGACTCCAAACGTCGCACAATGCTCCGAAACTATCCAAAGAACGACAAACCAATGAAAATATACTCTAATATTTGCAAAAATTCCAAATTATATATTTTTCCCAACTCCGCTCGGTGAATGACCAAGATGCCCTCAGGCCCACGTGCCCCGAATCCGAAATTTCTCGAAGATATACCCTACCCATAGTGTTACTAACTCAAATATACAATTTACTCAAATATCCATGCTCTATTCGTGGTAGAAATCCAAAATATAAATTTTTAGGTCTTTCCTCCAAAATCCCAAATTTTCTACTAATTTCCATGTCTAATTCATGTATAATCCTTGTATAAATCTTAAAAACATGAAGAAATTACTTACCTAGTGATGCTTGGTGGAAAACCCCTCTTGAAGCTCCTCAAAATCACCCATATCAATAATTGAGTTCGGTTGCATTTCTAGGCCATGTGGTATCGTCAGAGGGTATTCAGGTAGATCCCAAGAAGATTTCAGCAGTCAGAGATTGGCCTAGACCCACCTCAGCTACAGAGATTCGGAGTTTCTTGGGCTTAGCAGGTTATTATCGCCGGTTTGTTAAGGGCTTTTCATCCATTGCAGCCCCGATTACCAAGTTGACCCAGAAGGGTGCCCAGTTTAGGTGGTCTGATGAGTGTGAGGTGAGCTTTCAGAAGCTCAAGATAGTCTTGACCACGACACCAGAGTTAGTTTTGCCCACAGGTTCAGGGCCTTATACCGTGTATTGTGATGCTTCACGGGTGGGACTTGGTGCAGTGTTGATGCAGGATGGTAAGGTTATAGCTTATGCTTCTCGTCAGTTGAAGGTTCATGAGAAGAACTATCTGTATGATGTGTCCTGTGAGGTGTTCACAGACCATAAGAGTTTGCAGTATCTGTTCAAGCAGAAAGAGTTGAATATGAGGCAAATGAGATGATTAGAGCTATTGAAGGATTATGACATTACCATCTTATACCATCCGGGAAAGGCCAATGTGGTGGCCGCTGCTTTGAGCCGGAAGTCAGCCAGCATGGGTAGTCTTGCTTATATACCAGTCGGAGAGCGACCACTTGCTTTGAATGTTCAGGCTTTGGCCAACCGGTTCATGAGATTGGAGGTTTCTGAGACTGGCAGTATTTTGGCCCATACCGTGGCCTGTTCTTCATTGTATTATCGTATCCGGGCCAGGCAGTATGATGATTGTCATTTATGTGTTCTTAGAGATACGGTCCGGCACGGAGGTGCCAAGCAGGTCACAGTTGATTATGAGGGAGTTTTGAGGATGCAGGGTCATATTTGTGTACCTGATGTTGATGGCATTCGGGAGTTGATATTGAATGAGGCTTATAGTTCCCTATATTCCATCCATCTGGGCGCCACAAAAATGTACCAGGACTTGTGGCAGCATTATTGGTGGCAGAGGATGAAGAAGGATATTGTAGCATATGTAGCTCGATGCTTGAACTGTCAGCGGGTTAAGTACGAGCACTAGAGACCCGGTGGTTTGATGCAGCAGATTAAGCTTCCCGAGTTGAAGTGGGAGCGTATCACCATGGACTTCGTAGTTCAACTCCCACATACTCAGAGGACATTTGATGTGGTGTGTGTCATCGTGGATAGGCTGACAGAGTCAGCACACTTCATTCCTGTATCAGTTTCGTATTCGGCGGAGAAGTTGGCAAAGATCTACATCAGATAGATAGTTTGATTGCATGGTGTGCCCATGTCCATTATACATGATCTAGGTACTCAGTTTACCTCCCATTTTTGGAGAGTATTCCAGCGTGAGTTTGGCCACACGGGTTGATTTGAGCACAGCATTTCATCCTCAGACGGACGGACAGTCCGAGCGTACTATTTAGATTTTGGAGGATATGTTGGGAGCATGTGTCATTGATTTTGGAGGTTCATGGGACAAGTTCTTGCCTTTAGCTGAGTTTTCCTACAACAACAACTATCAGTCGAGCATTCAGATGGTTCCGTATGAGGCGTTGTATGGTAGGGGGTGTTGGTCGCCAGTCGGGTGGTTCGAGCCGAGAGAGTCTAGATTGTTGGGTTCAGGGTTAGTCCAGGATGCCTTGGATAAAGTGAAGATTATTTAGGATAGACTTCGTACAGCCTAGTCCAGACAGAAAAGTTATGCGGATCGCAGAGTTCGTGACTTGGCATTCATGATAGGAGACCGAGTATTTCTTTGGGTGTCGCCCATGGAGGGCGTGATAAGGTTCGGAAAGAATGGCAAGTTGATCCTTAGGTACATTGGTCCATTTGAGATTCTGGACAAGGTGGGGGAGGTAGCCTACAGACTTGCTTTGCCACCTAGTTTATCATCCGTGCACCCGATGTTTCATGTATTTATGCTTCGGAGGTATATTGTCGATCCCTCTCATGTACTTGACTTCAGCGGTGTCCAGTTGGACAAGGATTTGACTTATGAGGAGGAGCAGGTAGCCATATTAGCTCGGCAGGTTCGTCGGTAGAGATTGAAGAGTTATCCTTTGGTTCGTGTTCAGTGGAGAGGTCAGCATGTTGAGGCAGCTACTTGGGAGTCCGGTCCGAGTCCGATATACGGAGTCTATATCCGCATCTGTTCCCCGATTCAGGTACCTTTCTATGTCCGTTTAAGGACGAACGTTTGTTTTAGAGGTGGAGATTGTGATGACCCAAAAGGTTATCCCGTGTACTTTTAGCTAAATCTGTGTTCTGAGGCCATGAAAACCTCATTATATCTCATCTCGATGTGCGTGTGCATCCGGGGCGCGTAGCTGGGAAGCCGTTATGTGGAAAATTGATAAAATGATGATTTTAAAAAAAATATTTGAATAAAGTTGACTTTGGTCAACATTTTTCGTAAACGGACTTGGACCCGTGATTTGACGGTCCCGGAGGGTCTGTAGGAAAATATGGGACTTATGCTTATGCCCGAATCGAATTCCGAGGTCCCAAGTCCGAGAAATGAAGTTTTTAGAAGAAAATTGTTTTCTGAAAAATATAAAGGTTTTTTAAAATGAGATTTGATGTGAAACTTGTGATACCGCGCCCGTATTATGGTTTCGGGGCCCGGAACAGGTTCGATAGGTCTTATATGTGTTATCTATGAAATTTGGTGGGAAACGGACTTAGTTTAGCGTGATTCAGATCGAAAATGGAAAATTTAGAAGTTTTGGAAGTTTAAAGGAATTTCATTGATTTTAAGGTTTAATTCGATGTTTATGATGTCATTTTGGTGTTTTGATTACTTGAATAAGTCCGTAGGATATTTTTGAGGTTGTGTGTATATTTGGTTTTGAGCCCCGAGGACTCGGGTGAGTTTCAGGTAGGTGTCGGAGTGCAAAAGTGGTGAAACATCTGATGTCTAATGTTGTCATCTGGTGTCTGACCTTTTATGCTATGCGAACGCACGTATAAGTGTGAATGCACAACACTGTCATGGGAGTGGGTGGGGTTGTTCTGTGCGAACGCATCCTATCAGGTGCGAACGCGGAGCACTAGAAGGGTACTCTACGCGAACGGTCGAGAAGAGGTGCGAACGCATAGGCTTAGGAGGAGACCTGGGTTATGGGTATCAATTACCCTGTGCGAACGCGGTCTGGGCCCGCGAACACGGAGAGTATTTTCGTCCTGTGTTTTTAAATGCCCAAAAATAGAATCCATTATGGGAATTAGCTATTTTTCTCAACCCTCTTCTTCTCCAAACCCCATAGGCGATTTTTGAAGAGTTCTTCCACCATAACCTCTTAGGTAAGTGATTCTAACATTGTCTTGTTCCATTTTTTCATCAACATCTATTAGATTATAGGCCTAAAACATGAAATCAAAGGTAGAAATTGGGATTTTGGGTAGAGTTAGGGCTTTTTGAATATTTGTGAATGTGACCTCGTTTTGGGGTCGGATTCCAAAACAGATTGTATATTTGGGCTTGTGGGGGAATGGATGATCGGGTTTTGGTCCGAAGCTCATGTTTGGACCAAGCGGGCCCGGGGTCGATTTTGGAATTTTGGGAAGAATGTTGGGAATTCTATAATTAAGCTTTGGAATTGAATTTTTTAGCATTTATTGATGTTATTGAGTCAATTATGTCTAGATACGATTGTTTTGGAGTCGGGATCGAAAGGAAAAGTGTTGTTAGAGGCTTGATTTGGATTCTTGGAGTCAAGGTAAGTGCTTGGCCTAACCTTAGCTTGAGGGAATATGTTTTGAGTCTGATTTTCTATGTGGTAATTCACAAGGTATAGGTGAGGTGACGAGTACCTATATGTTGTGGTCTAGCGTGGCCGTGAGTCGAATTTCGTGATATATATGTCATTTCTGTTAATATTCTCCGTGTTATGAAGTAATTGTCAGTATGGAAGTTATGTACTTGAGGGTAATTCATGATTTTGAATATTTTTGATTATTCGTTCGGTTGAGGATTATTCTTTAAGTTGTACCTCCGAGTGAGATTGGTTAGAGCTGAGTCTCTTGCCGGGACGATAGTATTCTTGTTGATAATTTTTGAGTATTTAAAGTTTATTGTTGTTGCGTTTCCTATCAATTTGTTGCCTTTATATTTATTTATGCACGAGGGGACATTCCGTGCCGAGTGATTATTTATTTATGCACGAGGGGACATTCCGTGGTGAGTGTTTTTGTAAGGTTATAGCACGAGGGGACATGTCGTGCCGTTTCTGTTTATTTGTTTGTTCAGAATTGTAAATTCCTGCTGTTATTTATACATTTCAGTTGTTATCTTGTTTTTTCATCTTAGTGAATTGTTGCCACTTTCCCCCGGCATGTTAACCCCATTTTTTGTGCTTAACTGTTTATTTCTTGTCATTACTTTTTATTACATTACTGAACTGCACAGGTATTCGTTATTGGTCATGTCCTAGCCTCGTCACTATTTCACCGAGGTTAGGCTCGGCACTTACTCAGTACATGGGGTCGGTTCTACTGATGCTACACCTACACATCCCTATGTTGTGCAGATTACAGCGCCGGACCCAGTGGACATTGAGCGAGGGAGTATACTTCAGTCTACAGCGACACCGAGGTAGTCCTGCAGACGTCTGCAGGCCTTGGCGCCACCATCTATTTCCTTCCCTTCCGTCTTATCTTGTATTTCTAGACAGTTGTACCTGTTATTTTTCAGACTCTTGTTTTTAGTGAATCTTAGACTGTTCGCGAAATTGTGAAACCAGTTCTGGGGGTTTTATTTACGAAAGTTTGCAAGATTTATTATATTAAGCTGTTAAATTCCAAGCTTCTGCATTTTTACTCATTTGTTCATGTGTATTATCTTTCGTTTAGATGTTATTAATAAAGAAATAGTAAATTTAACCAAAACATTGGCTTGTCTAGCGGGTTCAACGTTAGACGCCATCAAGGCCTGAAGGTGGGATTTCGGGTCATGACAGCTATAAATGGGTCTTTGTACCCAAGAGGAATGATAACAATGAGGTAAAAAGATATAAGGCACGCCTTGTTGCACAAGGATTTTCACAAAGTCCTGGTATCGATTATGAAGAGACATATTCACCCGTTATGGATGCTATAACGTTCCGTTATCTCATTAGTTTTGCTGTCCATGAAAAGCTTGACATGCAGTTAATGAATGTTTTTACCGCCTACCTTTATGGCTGGCTTGATAATGAGATATACATGAAAATTCCCGAGGGATTTAAAATGCGTAACACACATAATACAAAATCCCGAGAAATGTTTCAATCAAATTGCAAAGATCTTGTATGGTCTAAAGAAATCAGGATGTATGTGGTATAATCGTCTTGGTGAGTATTTATTAAAGGAAGGTTATATAAATGATGTCATTTGTCCATGTGAAAATAAAACAACATCGTAATTTGTTGTACTTGCCGTATATGTTGATGACATAAACCTTATTGGAGCTCTTATAGAACTCCAAAAGTCAATTGATTATTTAAAGAAAGAATTCGAGATGAAAGATCTCGGAAATACAAAATTATGTCTTGGTTTGCAAATTGAAATTTTGCACACGAAATTTTTGTTCATCAATCTGCCTACATAGAAAAGGTACTGAAATGGTTTTACATGGATAAATCACATACATTAAGTACTCTGATGGTTATTCGATCACTTGATATGAATAAGGATCCATTCCGACCCCAAGAAAAGAATGAAGAGCTACTTGGTCCTGAAGTACCATATCTTAGTGCAATTGGTGCACCAATGTATCTTGCCAACACTACAAGGCCTGACATAACTTTTTCAGTCAATGTCTTAGCAAGATATAGCTCTGCTCCTACAAGGAAACATTGGNCCCATACAAGGCTCGATTTCAAGCAGGTTATGTGTTTATCTGTGGAGGCACTGCCATATCTTGGTGACCGACTAAGCAATCAATCGTGTCTACTTCATCTAATCATGCTGGGATAATTGCTATTCATGAAGCAAGTCGAGAATGTGTGTGGTTGAGGTCTATAATACATCTTCATCGAGACAAATGTGGTCTGAAATGTGACAAACTACCCTCAATTTTATGAAGACAATGCAGCACGCATAGCCCAATTGAAGGGAGGATTCATAAAATGAGATAGGACAAAACATATTTCACCAATGTTATTTTTCACACATGATCTTCAAAAGAATGGTGATATCAATGTGCAACAGATTTGTTCAAGTGATAATATGGCTGATTTGTTCACAAAATTTCTACCAACATCAACCTTCAAGAAGTTAATACACAAGATTGGGATGTGAAGGCTCAATGATATGAATTGATGCTCTCATCAGGGGGAGTTCATGCGTGCTACACTCTTTTTCCCTTACAAGGTTTTGTCCCACTAGGTTTTCCTTGCAAGGTTTTTAACGAGGCAAGCAAAAGGCGCATTTCTAAACATGTGTACTCTTTTTCCTTTTCTAGAATTTTTTTTCCATTGTGTTTTATTTTAGTTAAGGTTTTAACGAGGCACATTATTCGTTGAATAGACATTCAAAGGGGAGTGTTATAAATAGAATTCTATTTAGAGTGAATGTGTATCTTTTAGAGAGTTTTGCTTTGTGGCTAAGTCATTTTTCCCCTATAAATACAGGGGTCTTACCTCATTTTAAATCATCTCAAAATTCAATAAAAATTTCCTCTCTCTTTCTCTGCAATATTATTTTTTTTTTATATTGTTTTATAACATAGTGGTTAAAATTAAGATGAAAAGTAAGAGGCGTGACTTTTGAAGAGTAAAAAGAGGTACGTCTTTTGCAGGAAGAGTGGGCACTTAAATAATGGAGAAAAGGCAAGATATAAGAAAACCGAACAATAAATTTTCTAGCATTTCCAATATTTTTCTAATAATTAGTCTTTTATTGTTGTATTATAAATGCATATGCTCTTCAAGTTGAACAAAAAGAGTAGAGAACGACAATATAATAATGTATTATTGAGTGTCAAAAAAAATTATTGAGTTTTTAAAGTATTTGTGAAAGCGGTTGGTTATATCGGGACTATAAATAGATGAAAATTTTAATATTTTCTATTACTACAACTTGTAGCGGGTAATATGTATGTGAAAAATTACCCGCTTTATTCTCTAATTTGTACTACATAAATAAAAGAATGCCACAATAAACTTGGAGTTTATTAATAATTGCACACGTCATGGTATAAACCTGAAGTTTATCAATATTGATAATTTATCCAGTTGTCATAATTGATTTTAGCCATGTTTATTTAAGTATGATGTGCAAAAATAAAAGAGAATTCACATGGATAAATATTAAAGAACAAGAAAGTTCTTTGCGAATTCTCTTATTTTGCTTGTTCTCGCGATTATTATACCGACTAAAATTTGGATTGAATCCCTTGAATTCTTGAATTTATCAATGGTGGTACGGACCCATTCACCTATTATGTATACCATATAAGTTGCATCTGTGAGATGGTTACATGTGCGATTATTATTAACCGCAATCTGGTTTTTGCGAGGTAACTTGCTAAATA
>ML392272.1:0-37535 GCA_005239525.1 Nicotiana knightiana
TTTCACATGAAACAATTTATACAATTACAACAAAACTCCCAGTAAATTATATAGCACATAATAAGCCGAAAGCGTACGGCCGAAGCGTCGCAAAAATAAATGTGCACTGCCGAGGGTCGAGCGGCTCGAACCATAGATGCATCTATTACTCTACTCGCGAATCAACATGCGACGCGATTGACATAATAATAGGGCTATCCTGCTCACGAATCATACATGCGACGCGGGTGCCGTATACATACACATAATTTTTCAATATTTAGGAATTTAACAGAGATTGTATGTAAAAGCAAGAACTTAAGCAATATGATTTTTGAACATAGCTTCCTAACACTCTCATACCAATTCAAGGATACTATGCAACTCAAATACATTTGGGGACACATGTAAGGCACGTAAAAGCATGCTTGTGAGTCCTAGAACTACCCAACATAACATAATAGTAGCTGCTCACGGACTCTCGACACTTCGTGCGTGCGTAGCCCCCGCAAATAAGGACATGCAATTATTTATAATCACTTATGGATACAATTCCCTCTTACAAGGTTAGAAAGGAGACTCACCTCGTGTAGAACCTACTTTCCGGGTCAAGAACGCGCCCGAACCTCCAAACTCGTCTCTCAAGGACTCGAAACTAGTCAAATATTGTATACATGAATTAATCTATGCTCAAAAGTATAAAATTTACCTAATTAAGTAGTTATTTCAACCTACTTTGAAAAATCCCAAAAATACACCCCGGGCCCACATGCTCGGATTCCGGAAATTCTTGAAGGAAACACTTACCCATACCCTAAGGATCATTAATATATGGTTTTTGTATGATTTCATATCTAGTTTAGTGGGTAATTCCCCAAATTTCATAAAGCCATAGGGTTTTACTCTAATCCTTGATTTTCACTAAGTAGGAGGTTAATCTACCTAGGATTTCATGTATTAAACTAATATTAGAGTAGAGATCACTTACCTTTCAGTAGCTAGGTCGTTTGGTTCTTTTCCAAGATCTCAAGGTCGACTATGGAGGAAAGAAATGGAGTAATGTGGTTCTTTCCCGTATTTTAAAAGGCCTCACTGCCTACAGGGTTTTTGCACCTGCGGCTCGAGGACTGCACCTGCAGTCTCGTGCCTGTGAGAAAAGACTCGCACCTGCGGAAGAGGGGAAAGGGGCTTGGGCTTGCACCTGAGGAGAGGAGCTCGCACCTGCAGCTCCGCTCCTGCAGATATTATCCGTACCTACGAGAAATGGGCAGCCTCACCTGAAGCTTCACGTGCGAGGCAAGGACCACAGGAGCGGTCTCGCACCTACGACTGGGCAACCGCACCTGCTGTCACACCAGATCTGGTGCACCAGCAACTGCTTCAGCTGGTTTTTGGCCTCGTTTGGTGCCCGAGAGGCACCTGGGCTCACCCGAGCCCCCGTCCAAATATCCTAACAAGTCCCAAATCATAATACGGACTCGCTCGAGCCTTCGAAACACCCAAAACAACGCTAAAACTCAAAATCACACCTCAAAACCCCTAGAATCAAACTTAGGAACTTTAAGTTCTTGAATTTGCTAAAAAAATGAGCCGAATCGACCTATACTACTCGGAATGACACCAAATTTTGTAAGCAAGTCATAAATGACATAACAGATCTATTCCCAGTCTCGGAATTCCGTTTGGACCTCGATAACACAAAACACGTCTTAAACCACAATATGAACTTAAGGAAACTCTTATTTCGCTATTGGGCGCCGAAACGCTCCCGGTTCATCCAAAAACCATTTCAAACATACGGCCAAGTCCGAAATCATCATACGATTCTACTAGAACCGTCAAAACTCTATTTCGAGGTCGTTTACTCAAAATGTTGACCGAAGTCAAACTTGGCCTTAAAGGCCAACCTTAAGGAACCAAGTGTTCCTATATCACTCTAAACGCTTCCGAATTCCGAACACCCATCCCCGCATGTCATAAATCATAATAAGCCGCTATGGGAAGTTTTATTTAGGGGAATGGGGTCCGATAACACAAAATGACCGATCGGGTCGTTACATTCTCCACCTCTTAAATGGTGTTATCTCAATGCTGGACTGATAACTATTATTGTAAGCAAACTCGGCCAAAGGCAAAAACTGGTCCTACTAACCTCCGAAGTCAATCATACGTGCCCTTAGCATGTCCTCTAATATCTGAACTGTACGCTCGGACTGACCATCAGTTTGAGGGTGAAATGCTGTGCTGAGATCTATCTGGGTACCCATCTCACTATGCAATGCTCTCCAGAAGTGCAAGGTGAACTGAGGACCTCGATCTAAATTAATGGACACCAGCACACCGTGCAACCAAACTATCTCCCGAATGTAGATCTGGGCCAACCTCTCAGAAATATATGTATTAGCCACTGGAATGAAATGCGCCTATTTGGTCAACCTATCCACAATGACGAAAACCGCGTCAATTTTCCGCAAAGTCCGAGGTAACCCAACCATGAAGTTCATAGTGATGCGCTCTCACTTCCACTCGGGAATGGGCATCTGCTGAAGTAGGACTCCTGGCCTCTGGTGCTCATGCTTAACTTGCTGGCAATTAAGACACCTAGCCACATACTCCACAATGTCCTTGTTCATCCGCCTCCACCAGAAATGTTGCTTCAAATCACGATACATCTTCGTAGCACCAGGATGAACAGAGTACCGTGAACTGTGTGCCTCCTCTAGAATCCTCTCTCTCAGGCCATCGACATTAGGGGAACATAAATGGCCCTGAAGTCTCAGAACACCTAGCCACATACTCCACAATGTCCTTCTTCATCCGCCTCCACCAGAAATGCTGCTTCAAATCACGATACATCTTCGTAGCACCAGGATGAACAGAGTACCGTGAACTGTGTGCCTCCTCTAGAATACTCTCTCTTAGGCCATCGACATTAGGGACACATAAACAGCCCTGAAGTCTCAGAACACCATCCTCGCCAATAGTAACCTCCTTGGCACCACCCTGAACCACTGTTTCCCGTAGCTCTGCCAAGTACGGATCATCAAACTGCCGAGCCTTAATCTATCCCAATAACGAAGACTGAGAAACCACATGTGCTAAAACTCGGCGAGGCTCTGAAAGGTCTAATCTCACCAGGCGATTAGCCAAGGACTGAATGTCCAAGGCTAGAGGTCTCTCCTCTGGGAAATATAAGCCAAGCTACCCATACTCTCCGTCTTCCTGCTCAAAGCATCTGCTACCACATTTGCCTTACCTGGATGATAAAGAATGATGATATCATAATCCTTCAACAACTCAAGCTATTTGCGCTGCCTCAAATTAAGATCCCTCTACTTGAACAAGTGCTGCAAGCTGTGGTGGTTTGTATAAACCTCACAGGACACCCCATACAAGTAGTGCCTCCAAATGTTAAGAGCATGAACAATCGCCGCCAACTCTAAATCGTGCAGAGGGTAATTCTTCTCATGAACCTTCAGCTGGCGTGAAGCATAAGCAATAAATCTCCCGTCCTGCATCAACACACATCCCAAACCGACACGTGAAGCGTCGCAATACACTGTATACATCCCAGAACCGGAAGGCAATACCAGAACTGGTACTGAGGTCAATGCTGTCTTGAGCTTGTGAAATCTCACCTCACACTCGTCGGACTATCGGAACGGGGAATTCTTCTGAGTCAATCTAGTTAGTGGGGCTGTAATGGATGAAAAGCCCTCCACAAATCGCCGGTAGTAGCCTGCTAGGCCCAAGAAGCTCATGATCTCTGTAGCTGAAGTAGGACGTGGCCAACTCTGAACTGCCTCAATCTTCTTAGGATCAACCTTGATACCCTCTCCAGATACCACATGTCCCAAGAATGCCACTGAATCCAACCAAACTCACACTTCGAGAACTTAGCATATAGCTTCCGTTCTCGCAAAGTCTGGAGCACCACTCTCAAATGTTGCTCGTGCTCTCCCAGGCTACGTGAGTAAATCAGAATGTCATCAATGAAGACAATGACAAAATAATCAATGTACGGCCTGAACACACTGTTCATCAAGTCCATAAATGCTGCTGGGGCATTAGTCAAGCCAAAGGACATCACCATGAACTCATAATGTCCATATCTCGTACGAAACAGTCTTCGGAACATCTGAGGCCCGAATCCTCAACTGATGATATCCCGATCTCAAATCAATCTTAGAAAACACCCGAGCACCCTGCAACTGGTCAAACAAATCATCGATGCGCGGCAAAGGATACTTGTTCTTAATGGTGACCTTGTTCAACTGGCGGTAATCAATACACATCCGCATGAACCCATCCTTCTTCTTCACGAATAGAATTGGAGCACCCCACGGCGATACACTCAGTCTGATGAACCCCTTATCCAACAACTCCTCAAGCTGCTCCTTCAACTCCTTCAACTCTTTCGGACCCATACGATACGGAGGAATAGATATAGGCTGGGTACCTGGAGATAAATCAATGCAGAAATCAATATCACGATCCGGAGGCATGCCTGGAAGGTCTGAAGGAAACATGTCAGCAAACTATCGAACCATTGGCACTGAATCAATCGTTGGAGACTCGACGGTGGTGTCCCGCACATAAGCAAGATACGGCAGACAACCCTTCTCGACCATATGTCGAGCCTTTAGGAAAGAAATAACCCGACTGGCTGCACTAACAGAGGAACCCCTCCACTCCAGCCTAGGCAACTCGGGAGTGGCTAAAGTAACTATCTTGGCATGGCAACCTAGCACGACATGATAGGGATATAGCCAATCCATGCCTAGAATAATCTCGAAATCAACCATGTCGAGAAATAGGAGATCCGCTCTGGTCTCGAACACACAAAATGAAATCACACAGGACTGATAAATCCGGTCTACTACCATAGAATCGCCCACAGGAGTGGACACATAAATAGGAGTACCCAAGGACTCGCGAGGAACATCCAGGAAACAAGCAAATAAGGCTGACACATATGAATAAGTGGATCCTGGATCAAGTAACACTGATGCCTCTCTACCACATACTGAAATAGTATCTATGATCATGGCATTTAAGGCCACTGAATCTGATCGGGCCAGAATAGCATAGAATCTAGCTGGAGCACCGGGTGGATGACCTCCGCTGGAATGAATAGGGGCCGACAGAGCTCCCCCTGCCTGGCCTCCACCTCTGGGACGACCTCTACCAGCCTGCCCTCGACCTCTGGGTGGACGAAATGCCAGTGCTGAGAATGAAGGCTGATAACTCTGCTGGACGGCCTTGCCCCGAAGCCTGGGACAAGTCCTCCTCATATGGCCTGAATCCCCACACTCATAACATCTCGCCGGTGGCATGGCCTGCTACCCTGAAGAAGAACCCTAGATAGCTTGGGGACGGTGAGAACCCTCTGGCATGGAACTGAAGTAAGGACTAGAAGACCCCTAATGACCGGAATACCCGCCTGAGGAACCCGGAATGGCTTGTGGACGGTAGGAACTCTCCGGTATGGCGCTGAAATAGGGCCTCACTGGAGCACCATGGGGAGGTGGTGGAGGAGATGAATATGGAGGCTTGCTAGGCTGGCCTCTAGCGAACTGACCTCTACCCCTGTCTGGGGCACCTCTAAAATCTCCAGAAAATCTATCTCTCTTATCCTGCTGACTCTGCTCTCTGCCCCTCGATTGATAACCCTCAATCCGGCGAGCTATCTTGACCACAAGCTGATAGGGAGTCCCCATATCCACCTCTCGGGCCATGTTTTCCCTAATACCTGAGTGCAACCCAGCTACAAATCTACGCACTCTCTCAACATCAGTAGGAAGTATCATAAGGGCATGACGAGACAACTCAGAAAAACTGGCCTCGTAGTCTATCACCGACATCTGTCCCTGCTCCAGCTGCTCAAACTGATACCGCAGCTCTTCCCTCTCGGAGGGTGGAATATACCTGTCCTAGAACAGCTGAGTGAACTGCTCCCAAGTGATGGAAGGGGAACCTACTGGTCTACCAAGGATATAGGACTGCCACCATCTGCGAGCCCTGCCCTCAAGCTGAAAAGTAGTGAAGTCCACTCCATGGGACTCCAATATCCTCATGTTGTGCAGTCTGTCCCTGCACCTATCAATGAAGTCCTGGGCATCCTCGCCCTTCTCACCTCTGAAGATAAGAGGGTGCAATCGGGTCTATCTATCTAGTAACTTCTGCGGATCGCCGTCCGCAGCTGGTCTGAGCTCAGGTGCTGCTGCTACAGGCTGGGCTCCACCCACGGGTAGTGTACCCGGGGTCTGATATACTGCTGCTGCATGTCCTACGACCTGGGTATTAGGGTTCTGAACTACCCCTCCCACTCGGGATGTGGCAGGATCTGCTGGAAATAAACCAACATCTGTCATAGTATCCATGAATCTCATCATACGGCCCATGACCTCCTGGAATCCTGGCGCCGTCATAAAGTCTACTGGGATAGGATCTGCTGGGGGCACCTCGCCCTGCTCCTCTGTGATAGGATCCTCTGCCGGATCTGCTAGGTGTGATACTGGAACAGCTCTAAGACGCCCTCGGCCCCTACCTCGGGCCGGTGCCCTCCCTCGGCCTCTGCCACGACCTCGGACGGCGGAGGTAGCGGCATCTCCTGGGTCTGGAACGTCAGCCGCACGAGTCCTCTCCATCTGTGAGAGAATAGAAGAATGAGATTTAGTAAACCATCAACTGCACGATAGAACATGAATAAAGAGAGGTTTCCTAACACCCTATAGCCTCCCGAAGATAAATACAGACGTCTCCGTATCGATCCGCAAGATTCTATTAGGTTTGCCCGTGACTTGTGAGACCTACGTGAACCTAGAGCTCTGATACCATGTTGTCACGACCCAAATCCCAATTTAGGTCGTGATGGCGCCGAACTCCGATGTCAGGCAAGCCAACCTTAATTTACTAGTGATCCCTTTTTAATTTATAAAACAATTTCCCATACTTGAGAGGTTTTCTTTTAGATTTCAAATTTCGAAGTAAACAAGTGACTTAGACAACCAAAAGTGAGTAATAAATATAGTAATAACCACCAATAATGACAACCCAAAAGAATAGAATATCCACTACGTGGGCATGCTAGGAACTGGCGTCACAGGTCTACGGGCATCTAATAGAAACGAGTATCCAAAAGAAAGTACAAGTTTGCCCTACTGTCTGAAGAAAAGTAATACAGACATAGCAAAAGAAAAGAGGAACTCCAACGTGCTTCCATAGAGATACGTCAAGGAAAGTAGCTCACCGAGAAGTCCACGCCAAATATACATCAGGGACGAGCTCCGGATGAATGCCCAGATGCACCTGCCTCAGAGCCTGTACAATTAAGTACAAAAGCGTAGCATGAGTACATTAACAGATATGTACCCAGTGAGTATCCGCCTAATCTCGAAGAAGTAGTGACGAGAGGTAGACGTGATAGTTACTAGGGTCAAAATCTCTAAATAACATAATTTAATAAGGACTAAGCGGGGATAACAGTCGTAGTAATCACAAAGACATAAAATATCAAGTTTTATTGTAATTACCTTTGCATGTCAAATTTCACTAGCATATAAGGTACTAAATTCCCCTTTTCAGATGAAACAGTTTATACAATTACAACAAAACTCCCAGTAAATTATATAGCACATAATAGGCCGAAAGTGTACGGCCGAAGCGTCGCGAAAATAAATGTGCACTGCCGAGGGTCGAACGGCTCGAACCATAGATACATCTATTACCCCGCTCGCGAATCGAACATGCGATGCGGGTGCCGTATACATACACATAATTTTTCAATATTTAGGGATTTAACAGAGATTGTATGTAAAGAAAGAACTTAAGCAATATGATTTTTGAACATAACTTCCTAATACTCTCATACCAATTCCAGGATACTATGCAACTCAAATACATTTGGGAACACATGTAAGGCACGTAAAAGCATGCTTGTGAGTCCTAGAACTACCCAACATAACATAATAGTAGCTACGCACGGACTCTCGTCACTTCGTGCGTGTGTAGCCACCGAAAATAAGGACATGCAATTATTTATAATCACCTATGGGGACAATTCCCTCTTACAAGGTTAGAAAGGAGACTCACCTCGTGTAGAACCTACTTTCCGGGTCAAGAACGCGCCCGAACCTCCAAATTCGTCTTTCAAGGACTCGAAACTAGTCAAATATTTTATACATGAATTAATCTATGCTCAAAAGTATAAAATTTACCTAATTAAGTAGTTATTTCAACCTACTTTGAAAAATCCAAAAAATACACCCCGGGCCCACATGCTCGGGTTCCGGAAATTCTTGAAGGAAACACTTACCCATACCCTAAGGATCATTAATATATGGTTTTTGTATGATTTCATAGCTAGTTTAGTGGGTAATTCCCCAAATTTCATAAAGCCCTAGGTTTTTACTCTAACCCTTGATTTTCACTAATTAGGAGGTTAATCTACCTAGGATTTCATGTATTAAACTAATATTAGAGTAGAGATCACTTACCTTTCAGTAACTAGGTCGTTTGGCTCTTTTCCAAGCTCTCAAGGTCGACTATGGAGGAAAGAAATGGAGTAAAATGGTTCTTTCCCGTATTTTAAAAGACCTCACTGCCTACAGGGTTTTCGCACCTGCGGTTCGAGGACTGCACCTGCGAAAGAGTGGCAAGGTGCCTAGGCTCGCTCCTGCGGAGAGGAGCTCGCATCTGCGGCTCCGCTCCTGCGGATATTATCCGCACCTGCGAGAAATGGGAAGCCTCACCTAAACTCACACCTGCGAGGCAAGGACCGCAGGAGTGGTCTTGCACCTGCAACTGGGCAACCGCACCTGCGGTCACACCAGATCAGGTGCACCAGCAACTGCTTCAGCTGGTTTTTGGCCTCGTTTGGGGCCCGAGAGGCATCTGGGCCCACCCGAGCCCCCGTCAAAATATACCAACAAGTCCCAAATCATAATACGGGCTTGCTCGAGCCTTCGGAATACCCAAAACAATGCTAAAACTCAAAATCACACCTCAAAACCCCTAGAACCAAACTTAGGAACTTTAAGTTCTTGAATTTGCTAAAAAAATGCGCCGAATCAACCTATACTACTCGGAATGACACCAAATTTTGCAAGCAAGTCATAAATGACATAACAGATCTATTCCCGGTCTCGGAATTCCGTTTGGGCCTCGATAACACAAAAACACGTCCCAAACCACAATATGAACTTAAGGAAACTCTTATTTCGCTATTGGACGCCAAAACGCTCCCGTATCATCCAAAACCCATTCTGAACCTATGCCCAAGTTCAAAATCATCATACGAAGCTACCGGAACCATCGAAACTTGATTCCGAAGTCATTTACTCAAAATGTTGACCGAAGTCAAACTTGGCCTTAAAGGCCAACCTTAAGGAACCAAGTGTTCCTATATCCCTCTAAACGCTTTCGAATCCCGAACCACCCATCCCCGCAAGTCATAAATCATAATAAGACGCTATGGGAAGTTTCATTTAGGGGAACAGGGTCCGATAACACAAAACGACCGGTCAGGTCGTTACAGAGGTTAACAAGTAGGGTAGCAACTTTAGGAAGATTTATATCCAAATTTCAGAAAAATATTTTTAAATACTTTTCAATATTGAAAAAGTAAAATCAATTTGAATGGATTGACGAATGTCAACAGCCTTGAAGGATTTGAAGTCGTACTTATCAAAACCGCCCCTGTTAGCAAAACCAAGGGACGGAGAAAGATTACTTATTTACTTAGTTGTATCAGAAATAACAGTAAGAACGGTGCTGGTCCGTGAAGACAAGGGTAAGAAATCTCCAATTTATTATGTTAGCAAATCTTTATTAGATGCAGTGACACGGTATTCTCATTTAGAGAAACTTGCATTAGCGTTAATAATGGTACCAAGAAAGTTACGTACCATATTTTTAATGTCATCCTATGTTTGTTATAACTGCTTTCTCACTAAGGAATATATTGCACAAGCAAGAGTTATCAGGTAGGTTAGATTAATGGGCCATAGAGCTTAGTGAATATGATATTATCTATCAACCTAGAACTTCCATAGAGTCTCAGGTACTAGCGGATTTTGTAGCAGATTTCACCTTGTACCTACTTCCTGAAGCCGAAAAAGAGGTACGAGTGTTTACCAGGTCTAATGTGGGGATTTGGACCTTACATACAGATGGTTCTTCAAATGTACAAGGAGCAGGTTTGGGAATTTGTTTAATTCACCTTCAAGAGTGATTATAAGACAAGCAATAAAGTGTTATCCAATTACTAACAATGAAGTAGAGTATGAAGCCGTGATTGCAGGTTTGGAACTTGCAAGAGAGCTTGGAATTGAACAAATCAAAATCAAAAGTGACCTCGCAGCTAGTAGTAAACCAAATGCAAGGGAATTATGTGGAAAAAGAGAAGCGAATGCAGCAATACCTAGAAAAGGTACGAGAATTATTGAGGCAGTTCCAAACTTGGAAAGCTATCCAAATACCCAGGGAAGAAAATGTGAAAGTCGATGCATTGGCAAATCTGGGGTCCGTGGATGATGTGTCAAACACGGAAAATCTGATTGTGGTACATTTGTTCCATTCAGCCCTTGATCAAACCAAAATGAGGTAAGTTTCAATAATTTAACTTGGGTTTGGAGAAATGAATCTGTGAATTATTTGCAGCATGAAATTTTACCTGAGGATAAGAAGAAATCCCAATTGATGTGAATGATAGCTACTAAGTATTGCCTAATAGAAGGTAAGTTATATCACAAAATGTTTGGGAGACCCCTATTATAGTGCCTTGACCATCACAAACTGAATATGTGATGTGAGAAGTGCACGAAGGATATTGCGGTAATCATGCCGGAGGAAGATCACTGGTAAAAACGTTAATAACAAAGGGATATTATTGGCCAAAAATAGAGAATGAAGCGAAAAGTTTTGTAGCAAGGTGTGATAAGTTCCAGTGATATGCAAATAATATGCATACCAACAAAATTGCTCCATTCAATCATATCACCGTGGCCATATATGAAGTGAGGAATGGATATCGTAGGTCCTATGCTACAAGCACCAGGAAAGGTACAATTTTTATTAATTTTAACGATTATTTTTCAAAGTGGCAAGAAGCAGGTGCCTTCAAACAGGTGCGAGAAAGGAAGTTGTGACTTCATTTGGATAAGTATAATATGTCAGTTTGGAGTCCCAAAGGAAATCGTTTGCGATAATGGGACAAAGTTTGTGGGTGCGAAGGTTACTGATTTTTTCAAAAGTTGGAAATTAAATGAATTAATTCAGCACGTTATCATCCCGCAGCTAATGGACAAGCCGAGTCGACAAATAAAATCATTATCAACAATATAAAGAAGCTCTTAGAAGAATCAAAAGGCATGTGGCCTGAAGTACTACCTGGGGTGCTATGGGATTACCGAGCAACGACGAAAATAAGTACGGTAGAAACACTATTCTCGCTTGTTTATGGAATTGAGGCCTTAATTCCAGTGAAAATAGGAGAATCGAATACAAGGTACACACATACAAATGAAGCATTAAATGTGGAGGAACTTCTTACGAATTTAGATTTGACAGAAGAAAGAAGGGAGGCAACTTTAGTCTGGATGGCAACACAAAAGCAGAGAATTGAACGATATTACAACAGGAAGGAAAACCTGAGGTATTTCAAGACGGGGGACTTTTTCCTTAAAAAGGTGTTTCAATCAACACACGCGGAAAGTGTGGGGCAATTGAGTCCAAATTTCTAAGGCCCATATCGAGTTAAAGGTATCGTGGGCAAATGAGCATATGAGTTGGAGACTATGGACCGCAAGGTTTTACTATCCCATTGGAATGCAGTTCTTGAAGAAATATTACTTTTGAGAATGCTAGTACCCACAGTCAGGTATCCTGAAAGTTCATTTTTTACTTTGTTCATTTAAGATTTATTAACCACTAGCAAAAAATTAGCCCGTACCAGATGATGACATTAGACCCAAAAGACACGTAGAATACTTAATTATTTCTGGTCTAGGTTACAAAAATTATGATGGAAAGGGTTAAACAGTCATTATCTAAAAACTTACCTTCGAGTCCCTTGTGTGTTTCCTTTTTAAGGGAAAGGATCAAAGAAAGGTGTTGATCTAGTGTTCAAATTTTCATGCTTCAACGCCTAAACACTGGGGGTACTATGCATATGAAGAAGTAAGCAAAGGAATAAGACATACACCACTAAAGCATAGTTTAGCCAAAGGAAAAACCTTGAAGAAAATGTCAAATTTTCAAGCTCGCTGAAGGAATGGGAAGTAAAGAGTTGAACGACCAACAAAAAACTCCCACGAGCTTTTAGGTTAAGGCTATAAATTTAGTCACGGGGTAAACGTAGCCGTACTTGTAAGCCTTCTATAAAGAAAGCAATTATGAAAATGTTGGACATAAATATTTGTTTGAAAGTTCAAATAAAACTTCCTCAAATTACTTCATATTTCAAATCTTTACACCAATACGAAGACGAGACGTCATCTTCATTAGTGTTGTTAATATAAAAAGGACCATCTTTTATAAAAAAAAAGCCCGTATATATTAAGATGCGGCATATTAGAGCATTTCGAACGCAAGTAAAAGCTCAAAAAATTAAAGAGCAAAAAACATAATATAACACATGCAACAAAATGATATTAGCATTAACATCCCAAAAACAGGGAAGGAAAAGCTTCCTAAGATCTACTTCAAATAAAAATAAAAATGTTTCATAAACACTGGTAGACATGTGCTTTTTGACCCTCCCAAAAATTTTGCATATTTTAGCATTTAAATACTTACTTTAGGTTTAATATATCTATTTCAACTCATCTTGACTCTTTTACTTTATTTTATTACAAGAAAAAAAAAATTACAAAAAAAAAAAAAAAATTAGTTTATGTAATTTTTCATAAATTTAAAAAAAAAAAACAAAAATAGTACCTTATTTTTATCTTTATATAATTTCGAAAACACAAAAATAGTCTCATGTTTAGTTTAATTAATTAGGATTAGCTTTGACATTGTGTAGCATTTCTATCTTATTTTAAAAGGCATTGTGTAATTTAGGGACCCTTCTAGACTCTTCTTTGGGACAAAAAATAAATAAAAAGACCCTAAGGACTTAACACAAAAAGACCTAGGGACTAACTGGCAAATACACAAAAAATACACTTAAAACCTAGACCTATATTATAGGTAATGCCTACAATGAGCTAAAAGGAGACCCCCCTTTTGGAAAAGAACAGACATCAACTCCTCCTCCTACACACAAACAACCCGCCGGTCACCTGAAACCTGCCTCCGCCGCCCTCAACTGCCGCTGCCGCCGGCGGGCAGCCAGAGAAACAAGACAAAAATCTTCAGCACCACCCTAACACCCATCAGGAACAAAAAACAAAAAGAAACCCTAGGACTCATATCCCTCCATAAAACTCCAGCCACCGCCCTCCTCCACAGTGGCCGCCGGCCTTACGCCTCTAGTCCTTTCATGCCGGCCAGTCACCGGATTTGATCACTGGTGGGTCTGGTCGGCCATCCACGGCCAACTCCCCCTCCTTCACCACCCTTCTTCATCTTCACACCCCTATAACTCTCAGTCGACCACCCCATCTTCACCCGCTGCCGCCAGCCACAGAGAACCACCAGCCAAACGACCACCCATCACCATTTTTACCTCTGCCGTCGCCGTCGCCGTCACGTCCCACCTCTCTAAACCAGCTGTCTGATTTCTTGTTCTTCTCCATCGAGCAACCACCCAATTAGCTGACCATTTTCTCACCCTTACATACGATTTGCACATTAGGAGTATATAAAAATCTGGAACCAAAATCCAGATTTGAGAATCAAAAGGAGCTCGAAAAATCAGAACAAAAATAGAAATTAGAACGGGTAATTTTGGGACCAATCGGGCAGAAAGTTTTTGGAGAAAAATTGAAAAAATATAAGAAAACATTGCATTTTTTTTCTGAAATTTTGGTCTAATCGGAGTTAAAGCCGAGGAGGTATATAATTTTTATTATTGCCGTTCGTGTTTCCGGTCGTGGTTCTACTCGAATTTGGTTGCTGCCTACTTCGGCTTCTTTTTTCACTCATATTCTATGTTCAAGAAAAGTTAATCAAAGTTCGTGCTTATTCAGGTTCACTCCAGTCTTCTCTGTCGCATTTTGATTTTAGTTAAATTTAATTTTTCTCCGTTACTTGTGTTTTGTTTCACCTTCATGCTCAAATGTTTATGACTTTAAATCTATTTGGTGTGGACATATTGGACTGCAATTCTAGTTAATTATGTGATCACCAATTTAGTATTCAATTGTTTGGGATGCTTGTCGAAAATGAGTTTCTTTATTGATTTCATGAGATTGATATTTGTTGATTAGTTGGGTTGCGGGGAGTGGGGGAAAAACTTAGCCCGTTAGTGTTTAATTTGTTTCATGTTATAGGAATCGGGCTTGGTCAAATGCATGAAATGAGAAGTTAAAAGGGATTGAGCACAAAATTAATTTTTGTTTCTCTTAGTTTTATTTATTTTACCTTTATTTTCCCCCGTTAGTAACATGTCTTAGGCCGTTACGGGTTGGCAAATATCAGGCGCGATTAATAATGAATTATTGCGACTACGGGTATGATTCTCGTGGCGTGGTTGTGATACATAATTTCGAATTAGATTAAAGTAGGAACATCTTTAGTTTTCTTTAAGAATAAATTGAGGTGCGCCATACACAAATAAAATCCTATAATCCATGTCCCTCACGTAAATACAAAAATTAGTATGGAAAATGCCTTGAACTCTCGTAGCTTTCTCTAGGCACGTTAATTAAATAATTTTCATAACTACGGGTACAGTTCCCGTGACGTAGTGGTGACGCTTAACTATTAAAATCCGGGAGGTACATTTATGTGACCCGACCGCAACTTAGGTTCAATAAAATAAACACGTGGTGGATAGTGGGTACGGTTCCCGTGACATGATTCGCAATGTGTGACCAAATAATTAGTTGTATAACAATTGGGTTATTAAAAAGCGATTTAAAAGGAATAAAAAGCACATAGGTTTCAAACAATATTTTAAAATCAAATAAATAGGCCAATAATAATAGTTAAGCGACCGTGCTAAAATCACGGAACCCGGGAATGCCTAACACCTTCTCTCGGGTTAACAGAATTCCTTACTTGGATTTCTGGTTCGCAGACATTTTTAAAACAGAGTCAAAAATTTCCTCGATTTGGGATATTAGAATAAATGTATCCCGGAACATCGTAAAAATTCCGGGTGGCGACTCTGAATTTAAATAAATAATCCCAAATTCGAATAATGTCACTTTAATTGGAAAAACTCCCCTATCGCCCCCCGGGCTGAAAAAGGAGGTGTGACAACACCAACAAAAGAAAAAAATCTAAGGTGAAGGGTGAAAAACTAAGGAGCATCATCAGCAGGGGTGGAAGGATCAACTTGAGAAGACAAAGGCTGGGTATCGACTTGGTCAGCTACGGGACTGTCGCTAACACCTTTGGAACTTTCGTCCTCAGGTGTTGAAAAAAATTGACGTTGTTGAGTCTTTTCAATTGCCTCTTTAGTTTTGGCAATTTCAGACTCAAGGTCAAAACCCTCCTGGTTAGCCTCGATCAAAGTTTCTAGACGAGTATTTAGAAGCCCAGCTAACATCAAGTGTTAGTTTGTCTTCGAGAGCTTTATAGTCTTTCTACAGTTGTTCTATCTCAATCCTCAGGTCTTCTTTTTCATCTTCTGAAGCTTCATAGGATGCCTTTAGAGGTTCCACAGTACCCTCGAAGAACTTGCCTTTATTAGAAGAGGAATGGAGATCCTCTTGAGCTTGAGTGAGCATCTGAACTAGATCACCAGTATACACCTCTTTCTGATTTAGAAGCTCTTTCAAGCTCCAAATATCCATGGTAGCCCTTAAATGCTGCTCAGTAAAGGAAGATTCTAATCTATCCTTCTTATTTTCAACTTGGTTGTAAGAGGCCTTCAAAACCGCTAACTCAAAAAATTATTATCTTTAATTATTGCTCTAAAGACCCTTTTTCTTCAGCAAGGATGTCTTTTTCAAGTTTAAGGATTTTAAATAGTTCCTTCCAATTGTCAGCTTCAGTACGCAACTCAACCAATTGTTGATCATTTCAAGATATTCTTTTCATCAGCTCAATACCTGTTAGATTGATCTGCAAAGAGTCAAGGTAGATAAGTTATAAACTTATAAGGAAAGGAGGAAACATAAGGGAAGAAGGATATACCTTAAGGGCAGAATGAATAACATCATTCATTAAGGTTAAAGAGCTATGAGACTCAAGATTTTCCCTCTCCACGGTGCTAATCAATAGTTTCAACCATACTGCAACTCGGCTAGATTCCTTTAACAAATTCCCACCATCGGGGACTTTAATCAACATCCTACTTCATGCTTTTTCTCCCTCTTGAAGGGCCAACTTCTTCACGGGGGATAGCGGCAGGTGCGATAACAAAAAAAACTGCCGGGTGTGGTAGTAGAAGAAATGGAAGGATTAGTGACAGGAGCAACAAAGGCCATTGGAGGGGCAGTCAGCGGTGGCTCTTCAAAAACAGGGCCAAAATTTTTTTCACCCTCAAATCCTTGAGCAAAGAGTCTATAAATTGGACTTGAGGGGGGATTACTAGAAGGGTTAACATCTTCATCTTCAAAGATGTCCAAATAGACACTCTCAGGTTCATCAAGAAGCTTGAAAGGCACGGAGCTTGAAGATAGGTCTTGAGGAATGGTGGCTTCATCATCTAAAACCACGCATCTCCTAACTCTTAGCTTCTTCACTAGAGAGCTATCTTCACCATCATCATCTTCTTCAGAGTCGCGGGCTTCGACATTCTTCCTCTTTGAAGAGGACACGCTAAATATTTGTTCCTGTGCTATGCTAATAGAAAGCCTAGCAGTAGGAATAGAAGTGGTACTGATGCCACGAACAACAAATCTTAGAACAACAAAAGTGGTTAGTGTAAAAGAAGATACAATAAGGAAAAGTCATGGTAAAGAAGAATACCATGAGTTTTCACTTTCCACGAAAAATTTTAGGAGAGAAATTTTCATGATCTTTTCTCCATAGGGTCGGCGATCAATATTTTTTCTATCCGATCACGAAAGTCAGGAAGTTCACCAAAAACTTCCATAATTGCTGAAAAGTAAAAAAGAAAAGATGTGTATGTGAAAATCGAAATCCCGAGAGAAGCAGAAAAAGTGAAGAAAAATACTCATGTGCAAAGTTCCATTTCTTAAGGAAAGATATGTTTTCATCACCCACTAAATCATGAGTGGGAACATCCACGAACCGAGCATACCGACCGCGGTTATGATCATCCTCGTGGCTGACTAAAACTTTCTTTCTTCTCATCATAAGTGAAAAAATACCTTCGCGAAAAAGCTTCGGGAAATATAGATGGAGAAAGTGTTGAAAAGTAAAAGGGGTTAAAAATAAGTTTGACAAATAACAAAGGCAAGCTACTGCCCTCCCTATTATCAGACCTATTTGACCAAGACAGACATTGAAGTAACGACAAAACTCAATGATCACTGGGTCGATAGGCGGGTTGAATCCTAGGGTAAAAGGGTAGGTGTAAACAAACTAATAACCTTCACGAGAATAGGTTATTCGATCATCAGCATTAGGAGCTATCACATGGAAATTAGGTTTCCAGTGGCATTCACGACTAACTAGAGGAAGAAGACCAGGAGTAATCAAAGTAGGGTGACGATCAGCACGATTAAGTGTTGCTATGGTAGAAACTTGTTTTCTCATAGCCTCACAGTCCGATATAAAAGAAAAGTCTTTGAGGGAAAATTTCAGAAACAACAAGTTCTTGCAACGGTTCATTGCGGTCTTTACCTCTAAAGGAGGATCGAGGAGTTGATGAAGTTTTGGCTTTGGAAGAAGAAGGTTTTGCAGTATTCTTCTGGGAAGGGGTAGAGCTACGACTTGATAAAGAACCTAAGCTCCGAAGTCTACCGCCTTTTCTACTCCTAAATGGGGCGAAAGAGGGAGGAAGTTCATCAACAATGACTATTTTACGAGGGTCTGACGATGAAGAAGGATTTGAAGAAGGGTAAGTCATTTTTAATGGTGAAAGCACGAAGAGAGGGAAAAATTGCAGAAGTAGTTGGAGTATGAATGCAAGAAAGAACAAGAAATTGTTGGGTGGTATGTGATGCGGTATTTATAAAGAAGGACCGTCATTATGAACTGTCATTATGGAACCGTCACTTCGAACTAAAGTAGTCGTAGAAAATACTTAATAGACATTGTAAACTGCAGAGTCAATTATAACAGGACACGTGTCCCGGATATTAAATAGAAAGGACGTACATCTCATCGCTTTTGAAGAAAATATTATGATGACATTCCCTCTATAAATAAACTTACCACTTTTTGAATATTCAGTTAAGAATATTCAGAAAGTGGGGGGGACTATCTGTATTTGTAGAAAAACAGGCATGACACGCGGATTAATGGTATGGTGACAAGTGGCATTTATATCGGGTTAATGAAGAAGAATGATCAGGCACGATTAAAATACCCATGAGATTTACGAAAGAAGGTACCGTAACTGACAGCTGGGAAAGAAGAAATAGGCAAGAGATGCATGAAAATCATAAAAGGGGAAGATTCACGAACAATTGTGAATATGGAAAGGGAATCAACATTATTCCTGATTATGCACGATCGCCTATTTGTTACCATAGAATAATTCTAGTGACGGGCAAGTAATACACCTAATGTTAATGGTTAGGAATTAAGTGAGGGAGAACCGTTATATCTTTATATCCTTATATAAGGGTCCTTGTCTTATTTTGTACGATCATAAGAATATTCTCAATTATATGCAATCAGAAGTACTTTTATATTTCTACTTGATTGAAGATTATAATCCACAATTCTGGAGAGAAAACAACGATCATCAACAAGATTTCTTTCATTCATCTATCATTTCAATTGTTTATTTTATTCTCACATTTTTTAAAAGTGAAATAAACTTGGTTATTAGAAACCCGATTTCCCTTAACATTCACTTTGACCACAAAAACTATTTTTTGGTTAAACAAGAGGGTACCAGAAAAAATATCGGTAAAATCAGTCCGGTTGGCACCTAAGATATCGTAATGGTACCGGTACCTAACTGGTACCCTTATTTTTGTTAATGTAGCCATTTTTGTACCCTTGGATAACGATTATTTTTTGAAAAATAGTCGTTGGTAACGGCCAAAAACAGCTATTTTTGCTTCCCTAGCCACTAACATCCCCTACCTCCTAATTTATATTTTTTAACCTCTAAGTTTATCAAATACATTTTGGCCCTATTTTTAAACTATAAATATTCCAGTTCATTCTTTCAATTTTTACACATTCTGTTTGTCTAATTCTCTATCTCTCTATCTCTAATAGCAATTTAATGTTCTAACACTATTATTGAGTTTCGCATTTATTTTGTTATATTTGTATTGTTGTTTGTTGTAATTTTATTATTTATTATTAAAAATGGCTCCTAAACTGGTAAAAAAAAGTGTGTAATAGATTGACTAAAAGTAATGCTAAGGAGGGGGTCCTTATTTTGAAACAAATCCTAACCAGTTCGGGTTTAGTCTTTACATACAAGAAACGTATAATTCTGCTTTTCAGTGTTTTTTCTAAAATAACTGTTACATTTAATATTTGTGATGATGAAGGAAATGAAGACTTGGTGAAATATTGTAGGAGAAGAAAATTTGCCTTCCAGTACCGATAGGGGTAGTGATAGGATACATATAAAAGTACCCTTACCCCATACCCTTAAATCTCCTTAACAAAAGGCCCCTTGAGACACCTTCCTCGTACCCAGTCCTCTTAAGAACCGAGTACCCCTCCCCTTAGACAACCCTAATTTTAGGACAAGAAAATAAATGAAAGAAAATATGACGTATTATAAAAAAAAATTACATAGGTGTTAATTTTCAGCAGTGACACGGTGAATTTGAAGTTTAAGACATGTTTTGGCGATATGATTTCCTTCCTTTCAAAAACTTGAGCCAAGCTGAAAGAATGCTCCAGAAATAAAATTGAGAGAAAAGTTCAACATGGTTCTCGAGTATGGTAAAAATGTTGTATATATGGTTGAAAAACAAACATAGATAGTGTTGGATTTATATTTCAGAACCCCAACATCTAGATTCTGACTCCACCAAACAATAATGACTAAAAGACAGCATCATTCTAGTCGCCTTAAAAGATCAAATACACATCAACTTGGTCTTTGCTTATGGCCATTGCATGATAATGTGGCATGATAGAGCTAATTTAATACCTAAGCATATTTGTAATGTTATGGTAGACCTTCGATAATCCATATATGTCAACCAATCCCCTTTGAGATATGTCTTAATGGGGCAAAGAAGCATGTATATATAAGTGATCAACACGAGGAATAATCCATTGACAACAAGTAATAGACATCCCTAACACAAGAAAAAATAATTAGGGCCGTTTGGTTAGTCTTTAAATAGAGCTAATCTCTCCATAAATATCAGTAGACTATTATATATTCTCTGATTGGTCCCCAAAGAAAAGTTAATTTTAGTATAAAATCCAGCATAGCTTATATACAATGTTTAGTTTAGTATTTTTCCTTTCCTTCCACATAATATTCATATGAAATAATAAAGAAAACTATGTATTATATTATGAGGAGAGCCTAATGTGAAATAAGAATATATGTAATCACTTTAGAATTGTCATCTTCTTTTTCTAAAGAAACGAAAGATTAACTCTCTTTGATTAAGATTTCTTTTCTTGCATAATTTACTTGCATTGTAGAAATAAATTTGAACATTTCTTACGAGTCAACAACTGCTTATAGGAGGGCAACACTTTTAAACTTTGAAACTGCTGTGTGTAATTGTCACTGAATGTTTTAATGGAAAAGGTTCAAATACCCCCGTGAACTTTACGATAAGTTCTACAAATAACACTTGTTAGAAGTTCGGCCAATTATTCACCTTGCCGTTACACTCTTGCTCGGATACCCCCTTAATTTTGAACGACTGCCACAGTGGGTAAGTTATCCACTCATAATTTGACACGTGGAAATTAAATTTACACCCAAACATTTTAACTCACATCCAACCGGATTTAATTAGCCTAACTGTTACTCGTTATCCGACCCGTATAACTCAACCCCTTTCTTAAAAACACCCGAATTTTACTTCACTTATCAGTTAGGGATAGCTCTTCTTCTCGATCTCAACAAGGAACTCATAGAGTTGTTGCTAATTCCGGTGCAATTCTGGACGACCAAGTTAGGGTTAGTGTCCCAACCATCTTTCACCATTCAATTCCCAAACTATGAGCCAGAGATCTTCGAATTCATCATATGGTTCAAGGAGGAAATGTTGTTGTGGAGTTGCTGCTAGCCAATTCACTGCTTGGACTCCAAATAATGCCGGCAGACGATTTAACAAGTATTCAATGCCTAAGGTAAATTTTATAAGACTTGTTTGTGTATTTTTGCTTAGGTTTATGATAGACAATTCTCAATAATTTTATTCTAATTGGTGCGCAGGGACAAAAATGTAAGTTTTGGAATGAGTAGATGATGAACTTTTTTTTAGAGTCACAACACTAATAAACAACTTAAAAAATAAAAATGAAGCTCTTAGACGTGAAAGAAATCTTCTGTTGATGAAGGTTGTCGAGATTGAAAACATCTTAGCAGCGTATGTTTCAAAAATTGAAGATTTCAAGGAATTTGATGATGTAAAACGAGAAAATGATGTTTCTAATGAGAAAATGGATGGAAGTTTAGTGTTTTGTGAAGGAATGTTCAAAGTTAATTAATTGTATCAGTGAAACTAGTACTGCTAAACAGTAACACTTTTTCCAACATCAATTAACAATACAACTATTATTGAATAAGAAAAGTATTACCTTGTAAAAAACCCTTGCATTGTGGTTTGGCTCACCACATTTACTACATGTCATTTGTGTCCCCTTCGTTGATTGACTCACTGCCCTATTCTTTTTCTTGCCTCATTTGATTCCCTATTTCTTTTGACTTTGGGTCAGCCAACTTGCTTCACAATATCAGGAGGTAACATGGCATTCGACTTTCCAGAACTGCCGACCCCTAACATGCTGAAGCTTTTCCTTATAAGTTAGCAAGTATGCCTCTTTATTATACCACCAATGGATTTCACCTACATACTCTACTCTCTTATGCATCATTCCTTTATTGCATGAGGGCAAGGAATGCCAGATAAATCCCATAACTTGCATGTGCATCTTCTTTATTGTAGATTGACAATGTGTTAGTCAATTCCTTCAGACACTTCATATCCCCAATCTCCATTGAATATGACCTTACAATCATGTGATATTCCCCTCCAATCACTATACAACTTCAAGCAAGCTGGACTATATTCTGCATTTCAACTTCTCACCTTAGCCTCATTGTCTCCTAACAACACTATCACTTTCACTCTTACGTCCTCCAATATTTTGATAATTGGTTTTCCTCTAGCCTCAAGAATCCATGCATTAAATGACTCGGTGAAGTTTTTATCAACCATTATATTCTTACATTCAATGTCAAGATAAGCCCTGCGCCATGCCCTTAGAGACACTTTAAGATATTCTTTGCAGCATCTTCTGACAGATTCCCTAGTTTTTTCAATTGGTCTTTAAACTCCTCATCATATGTACTCCATGTACACCACCATAACAACTTTCTCATTTCACCACTCCTTCATTTTTTGCACTAGTTAGCCTCAATATATTTCACACAGTACCTGTGATTAGCCTCATGAAGTAATGTGCTCCCTGCATCCAACAAGCCCTGTGAAGTGAATCAAAAATAAAGAATGAAAGAAAAATTAGACTATTAGTGCAAACCATCAGATAGTTTAAAATACATAATGAAAGAAAATTAGAACTATTCACCTTTTGCATATCTGATATGAATTTGATTCCTGCACCAGTTTTAAGCTCCAAAGACAACTTCAAAAACTCCATGAACCAACTCCAAGTCCTGCTTGTTTCCTTGTCTACCACAGCCAATGCTAGTGGGTAGAAATGATTCATGGAATCTTGTCCTAATGCCACCAATAACTGTCCCTTGGTTCTATCCTTTAAGAATGTACCATCTATTCAATTAATGGTCTCTAACCATTTTTCCAGCCTTGCTTCAAAGCATTAAAGCATAAGTACATTCTTAAAAAATTTCTCTTACCTTCTGCTAGTGCATCTTTGGAGATATTTATGACTACATCAATTCCCTAATTAGACAACCTAATTTTTTGGCAATATACCTCAAGTTTGTTGTAGTCATCTATAAAACTACCCTCCAGTTTCTGAAGAACCATATGCTTAGCCCTTTTCAGTTTGGATTTACTCACGTTCAACTTCAAACCATGTTCAAGCTCACCTCTTATATCTTTAATCATGTATTTAGGGTTATTTTGGACATTACTCTTAAAATACTGAGCTAATGTGTCATAATCAACTCTAGGATTCTTAAAGGCATCCTCACATCTATGTATATCCTTCCAAGTTTTAATCTTGAACCCACCAGTTCTCCCATCTTCGAAAGTAGAAACCTAAAGAGGAAGCCTTTTTGACAACTGACCGAGTCCAAACTCACACTACTATTGAGTAGCGAGGAGGTCGATGCAACAACAGCCCAACTAAGGTTGGGATCGAATCCACGGGGAGTTAATGATTGGAATTAGTTTGATTTCTAAGTGAGATGCTAGTTTTGAATCTAAATGCACTTCCACAAATTGGGTTGATATTCTACTTCTATTTTTACTCTAAGGATTATTGCAATTAATAAAGCTAAGGACAATATTTTTGTTTTGGGTTTTTCAAATGTTTAAAGGGACTAGGGTCGTGGCTTCTACCTAGGTGGTTATCTAACGGGTCGTAAAAATCTAGGGCAAGCTTGATTAGTTGGAATCGCAATATAGCTATCACACCCGGTTATTCACTCTATATCTCTCGGTAGTTTGAGTGATTTTGCCCAATTTGGCTTTCGCAAGTCCAAATGGGTATTCATACAAAACAAGTGATATTAGCTCAAGTCAGGTATTACTATCTCTAGGTTTAACCCTTTAATTGGGGCTATCAATTTCTTGAGTTCACCCCAATTCCTTGTTAGCCTAGTTTTCCTAGACTTAGTCCCACTTTCTCAAGTAGAGACTAAGTCATTTAGGCATGAATCAATATTTGCAACCATTAATTCTAGCAAGAACTAGGCTAAATATCACTAACCCATTCACATTCAATCCCTAAATCAAACACTCATTAAATACCCACACTAGGGTTGGATGACAACCCTAGCTATGGGTTTATCTACTCATGAAAATAAAGATAAAATCCATAATATTAGATTATGGGAAGAAAATATAGTGTTTAAAGACAAATGTGGTACAAAATACCAAAAATAGTGAAAGTAGGCGACTCAGGTGCTCTCTTAAAATATAACTTAACCTAAAAATAATAAAAAGTTCTATCTATACTAAGTTGAAAATATCTAACAAAAATTCCCCTGCAGAGGTTGTGCGATTGCATAATTCTGAATGCGGCCGCACACTTGCTTTCGTGGCCGCATAATTGTGGTGCGGTCCGCGTTCTTCACTTTGAATTCTGGCTTGAGTTGGACTTTTGCGGACTGCACAATTCTGAGTGCGTTCACGCTCATGATTATGCGGACGCATAAAAGTGATGCAGTCCGCACTTCCTTGACTTTGGCTTGAAACAAATCTCTGAATCTTCATCATCGCGGACCACACAATTGTGTGTACGACCGCGCTTGACATCCTGCTATTTTCTCATTGTTGTCTCACATTATAGTACTTTTAATCGCCAGTTGAGTATTAGTTATATTATTTTGTGCTTAGTATTATATTTTAACTGGGTAGGAATAAAGCGATATGAAGATGAAGAGATGTGGAGCAAAATTAGATAAAACGCAGAAGAAAAAGAAAGAAAATTAAAAGAATAAAAAAGGGGGACACCCTTTGGGTTTTGTCCCACCAATTGAAAGACAAAGAAATACAGTTGCAAACAATTAAAGAAGGCAAATACCTGGCAGCACAAAAATTGAAGGAGGAACATAAAATTGCAAAAACACGTCATTGTTTTCAGCGACAGGTCCAGCGCTTGGCACTGGCCTGGACGCTGGGTGCAGGATTTTCCTACTTCGTTTGGGATAAGTTTATTTCGGCTCTACACGACCCCAATTCGTATAAAAAGGGTCCTAAACCTAATTTGGAAGATATCTAATATTTTTTTAAGGAGAATTCACGTGGGGGAACACACGCCATGCTTTAGAGGAGACTTCTAACTAGTTTATCTTCTTTTCTCTTCCTTTAATCTCATAGTTTATTAGCTCTAGAGTTGTTGGGTGCTACATGAACGTTGTAGTTTGAAGCTTGAATCGTTCTTATTATTTTATCATATTGGTTTATTTATTCAATCTTGCGCTTAATTATTTGATTACTTGATCATCAATTGAATACTATCTATGAATCTAGGATTGAACTCGGGAGAGGGAATTCTAGATTGCATATAAGATTGAGTAGAGCAAGATCTTAACTCTGGGGGGAGGGGGGAGGGGAAGATTTGCGGTTAGAATAGGAATATACCTAATTTCCTTGCTTGGTTACTATACAGGAATTATTGATGCGTTCTTGTTAATTCTAATTCCATAGGAATATAGGCGTTAGATTAGCTTGAATAGGCGAATAGTATTTCGGGAGAAGGCTACGAGCAATATTAACCCTGTCAACCAATAAACCAGATAAATTAATTAGGCGATTTAAGTGGAAAACTCAACGGGATTGTTAGCTAACCCATAGCTCTAGAATATCGTCTCTCATTAAATTCGTCTGTAAGACTGCTAAATTGTTTCCTCTAATCTCTTTGTTTGTTACTCTAGATTAGTTTGAATTAAATATTCATACTTTATGAATCACTTGAATAGATTTTTGTTTGGGTTTAATTTAGTTGATAGTTAATCACAAGTCCCTGTGGGTACGATATCTGGACTTACAATCCTATATTACTTGTCGACCACGTATATTTGCGTGTGTGTTTGGGAGCAACAAGTTTTTGGCGTCGTTGCCGGGGACTAAGAAATGAAATATTCTACTAGATTAGATTTTTACTTTTTTTCTATTCAAGTTTTTAAATTTTATCTTAATTTAATATTTACTATCTTTATTGATATGGCATCTTGGAATGATAATTTGTCGTGATCCATGTCCCTATTGTGGAGAACCACACTTGTGGCAAAATTGTGAATCTCAATATGATGAGTGAAATATTTGTAATGTGTGTGGTTGTCAAGGTGCCCATTGGGGTGGTTTTCCTAATTCTTATTATCCTTCTCAGAGCTCTTATTGTGATGTTTCTAATAATGTTTATGAGTTTGATAGGAGCAAGGAAGTGGAGGATATGGAATTGTGTGACTCGTATTATGGACATGATGAGACAAGCAACCGAGCAGCAGAACATGATGATAAGGAAAATAGCCGAGCAACAAGATGAAAATCAAAAGGCTATACAAAGGATTAGTGCAGCAATCATGATAATGAACGTCGAGGCGGAAGAATTGGCTAAAGAGAGTGAGTTTCAACCAGAAGATAATTTTGAAGAAGCAGATATAGTGAGCCAATCTTGGCTAGAGGAACAAGCTCAACTGATAAAATCTCATGAGTTTCTCCGTGATGGTCTTTCAAATAATGACAAAACAACGGATAGAAGGAAGAACTGAGCTCATGCAAGAGATGGACCAATTTGGCTCAGATATCCATGACCTGTAGGCTCAATTGAATAAAAAGGTTGAGGCGTCTGATGCCCTACAACCAATTTTTGTAGATATTGGCCAGCTTGTAGAGCGGAAAGAGGAATTACAACTATTAGACCAAATTATTAATAATGCCCATGTTGACGAAGCGTGAAAAAGTGAAGTGATTCTAGAGTTGTACCGCATTGGACCTCATTCTAAACAATTTTCAACATTGTGTTTGGTTGGTGACACGAGAATTGATCCATACGAGCATATAGAGGAGTCAATGGATGAGGAACACGGTGCATATATTCTAAAATTTGTGATGCCAAGGATTCAAAACGAGATCTCTCACTTAAGGGCCAAGAAGTGCAAGATGCGATATCTATTGCTTGGTTATTTTATTTTCACACCATCGCCCTAGGAACGAGACAAAAAAATTGATGCAAAATTTGGGGCACAATTCATATCCTCAAATTGGAAGGAAAAGTGATGAAAGTTATGGCGTCGTGCCACGACGTTAAATCAAGCGCTTGTTGGGAGGCAACTCAATTCTATTTTTTCTTTTTCTTTTTGTTTTTTTTATTGTGTTATCTTGTAGTATTATTTTTGTATTTTATATGAGTAGGAGCATGGAGTCAAAGCCAATAGGCGAGTGCAAAAGCGAGCAGGTGGTTGAAACTAAGTGTGAGGTACCCGCACAAAAATCATAGCTGGGGGAAGTCTGAGTACCGCGTGAGATACTAATGCTTTGGCCTTTAGCCTACAAGGTAGTCTCTTTTACCTTCTTGTTATTTTCAGTGTGCATTGAGGACATCGCACAATTTTAAGTGTGGGGTGAGGAGATTGTTTGGGTATTTTTTTGTGCTATCTTAGGTTAGTTGTTTTTTTAGTTATTTTTAGTTAGGTAACAATCACCCTTGGTTTTTCTTTTTGCATCGGTTCTTTTCCAAGAGATGTAACTTGAATCGGATAATTTATTTTATTTTATTTTTAGGATTAGATTTTTTTAGAAGAAGAAAAAGAGGGAGAAGAAAACTTTTGTGACTTGTTTGATACTAGCATATTTAAGCCTGAGATTGAGTAGTACTTTCCTATGAGTGCTTGAATAATGAATAAAATAGCAGACTTTCTGACACCTAAGCTCAGGGTTGTGACTTTATATATACCTTATTCTTATTTTATTGTTTGCTATGATTCTGTCTGTCTTATAGTAGAATTGATCCATCTTGATTGATACTTGTGCCATGTGTGGTGAAGATTTCTTACATATATTCCATATTTTGCATCTTAGTCTACAACTTTCCCTGCATGTTATTAAAGCAAAATAAAAGTGTTGCTCTGTTTAGAAGATGATAATAGGCTTTCTTTGGTATTTCTTGAGAATTTTAGCCTTTTCGGATATTGTACCACTAGTTAGCCCTTTGAGTCTGTAGCCTTTTATTTGAAAGCCATATTTTTGCCTTGATCCTCTTGTTGAATCCATGGTGTTTTCATCCTGCTTCCTTGAGCACTGTTGCTTAGACTGTGATATTAATTGATAAATCTGAAGAAAGGGATGGTTAAGTGAAAAATGGTGACCAACAATAGGTGCAAAGTGATGAAAAGGCCATCTTGAAAAAAATGTGATATGAAAAAAGGAGAATAAAAGAAAATTTTGCTTAAAAATATAACGGTCTTGATATGAGGAAATACTTGTGAAACGATTGATGAAGAGAAGGTTGAAAAATAAAGTGAAGAGTAGAAAATAATGGGTGATGAGAAAAAAAAGAAAAAAAGTGCAAAGTTCTTAGGGAAGTGTAAGCCACTATTATATAGTTCTCCTACCTGTCCCTTAGCCAATATTACGACTCATTAAAGTCCTATTTGATTCTATTCGAGCATGCTTAGTTAGTAGATATGTACATAATGGGCAAGCCTATGGTTCTTTGTGTATACATGTGAATTCGTTTCTGAGTGCGAGAGTTATTCTTTGATGTTAAGTCCTTAAATTATATTCATTCTTTGATTTGAGTGTATGGACTATTTATTCTTGTGAGGGCACTTGTTTCATGATATATAGGTGATGTTATTAGCTTCTTTGACAGAATAGGTGAGCGAACTTAAATTTGATAAGTTAGAGTCCATCTCTAAGGTTAGGAGGTTAGAAGTTTGTTGTTTGTTTGTGACTAGTATATCTTACACGATGATGAGAAAGTGTATATCTGATGGTTTGAGTTTCTATAGGGTCTAATTGTTAGTACCAACCGAAGTGGTGGTGTTTCTAGGCTTGATTTAGTGAGAGTAGTTTTAATGCTTACTCGAGGACGAGCAAGAGTCTAAGTGTGGAGTGTTGATGTTCGGTCAAATATGTATATATTTCCTCGTTGTTGCCTCACATTATAGTACTTTTAATCGTCATTTGAGTATAGTTATATTATTTTGTACTTAATATTATATTTTAACTGTGTAGGAAAAAAACGATATGAAGATAAAGAGATGTAGAGCAAAATTGGATAAAACACGAAAGAAAAAAAATAAAAAAAGGGGGACACCCATTGGGTTTGTCTCCCAAATTGGAAGACAAAGAAATGCAATTGCAAACAACTAAAGAAGGCAAATACCTGGCAGCGCAAAAATTGAAGGAGGAACGTAAAATTGCAAAAAGACGTGTTGGGTGCGGGGTTTTCCTATTTTGTCCGAGACAAGTTTATTTCGGTCTTACACGATCCTAACTTGTATAAAAGGGGTCCTAAACCTAATTTAGAATATATCTAACATTTTTTGAAGGAGAATTCATATTGGGGAACACACGCCACGCTTTGGAGGAGGCTTCTAACTAGTTTTTCTTCTCTTCTCTTCCTTTAATCTCATAGTTTATTAGTTCTAGAGTTGTTGGGTGCTACATGAACGTTGTAGTTTGAAGCTTGAATTGTTCTTATTATTTTATCATATTATTTTATTTATTCAATCTTGCGCTTAATTATTTGATTACTTAATCACCAATTGAATACTATCTACGAATCTAGGATTGAACTCGGGAGAGGGAATTCTAGATTGCATATAAGATTGAGTAGAGCAAGATCTTAACNGCTTGGTTACTATACAGGAATTATTAATGCGTTCTTGTTAATTCTAATTTCATAGGAATGTAGGTGTTAGATTAGCTTGAATAGGCGAATAGTACTTCGGGAGAAGTCTCGAGCAATATTAACACTGTCAACCAATAAACCAGATAAATTAATTAGGCGATTTAAGTGGAAAACTCAACGGAATTGTTAGCTAACACATAGTTCTAGAATATCGTCTCTCATTAAATTCGTCTCTAAGACTGCCAAATTGTTTCCTTTAATCTCTTAGATTTGTTACTCTAGATTAGTTTGAGTTAAATATTCATACTTTAGGAATCGCTTGAATAGATTAATTGTTTGAGTTTAATTTAGTTGATAATTAATCACAACTCCCTGTGGGTACGATATATGGACTTACAATCCTATATTACTTGTCGATCACGTATACTTGCGTGTGTGTTTGGGAGCAACAAGCTTTTGGTTCATTTTTCTCAAGTTTCCAACTCTCTGATTCTTGTTCATCGCGGACCGCATAATTTTGATTGCGGCTGCACAGAGACTTTTGTGGCCGCACAATATTGGTGCGGTCCGCGCTCCATCATGTTGCCAAAGTACCAAGTCTCTGAATCTCCTTCTTGCGGACCACATAATTTTGATTGCGGTCGCACTATGACTTTTGCGGCCGCACAATATTTGTGTGGTCCGCACTGTAGGCCTCTTTGTCCAGTTTTAGTTTTTGTTCAACTTTTGACTCCTTTATGAGTTGATTTTGATTCCTTTGGCTCATATTGAATAATTCCTGCAAGCAAGCACATTTCATTAGTTTTCGGGAATATCTTTAAGCATTTTTGACCTAAAACACAAGTAAAAAGAGGGCAAATAAGAGGTCAAAATCCTTACTTATCAACTCCCCCAAACTTAAGCTTTTGTTTGTCCTCAAGCAAATAAGGTAATTCCCACCTCCACTAGAAAAAAGAATATTTAGCTGGTCTAAGGTGAATCAATCATGCATCAATTGGGACTAACAATTACTCTCAACACAAATGAATTATCAACAACACAATGTTTTGACTTTTGAGTACCATAGTTCTAATGTGACACTAGAGCATCAAGAGTTAACTTTATTCATCAAGGAAGCTCGCTCTACCATGTAGGTCATTGTGGATCTCAAACTCCTCCTCCTCTACTCTCCATGGGCAAATCCAACAAGCCATAGAAGCGGCCATTAATGCTTGCATTAGCGTAAGCTATCAACATCACACTTAGGGATGCGTCTTTTTCCCGATCCTACGTGAATGCGGAATACTCTGCGCCCCGAGCTGCCCTTTTGATCCTAATTTTTAGTACAACAAACCAAACATCTAACAAGAAAAAATATTAGCATTGTAATATATTCAACTAATCTCTATGTTACTAATCTCTATTTCCTTCCTTGCATAACTTCTCTTTGAACCAAACGACTCTGAGAGCATACCACACGATGGTACAACTCAAGGGAAATTGTATTAAAGTTGTGGTAATGATGACTATACATATTTCCAAGATAAATTAATATGGGGCAAAGAATAATGAAACTATGCTTTTCTATATGTTAATATATCTATCTATCTATTTATATATTATTATAAAAATAGGAATCCTAAAAGTTAAAATTTAAATTACTAAAATATCCTTCTAAATAGTTTAAATTTTTTACTTAAAAGAAATTAAATAAAAATTACAAATTTATCTGAAAGGATACAACCCTTAAGATTAGTAACTAATATTACTGTTCGGTCGTTTTCAGACCTCACATTTGGATTACCAGGGATTATAAAACTTTAAAAGATATACTTCAACGTCTTTCCTCTTATATCAAAATAAATTAATTAACAACCCTTGCTCTTATTTTAACGCTATGTTATTTTCTTACCCACTTCAAAAATAGTAACGCTATGCTACTTTAAATATTGATTTTCTTTTATTTTAAATTATTATGATAATTATAATATTTGACAATCAGAAAATGTAAAAGAAAGTATTAGTTCGTTGTCGGAAAATAAATCGTTGGCAGAATTTTTTTTTAACGATTATACAACAATATGTAATTGAAGATTTTTTTTATTTTAAGTTATAGTTCTTCATGTATGTAGTTCACTAATACAAAAAACAATTAGAACATATTAAAAAGCATGACAACAAGTACTTCTATTGAATATATGATTAAATCTCTTATTCATAATATTGTGATTCACATTGTAGCTTTTTAATCATCAAGTTATCCGAAACCAGAGTACTCACATTTAGCAAAATAATATTAAAATTGTTAACTTGAAAAGAGAATTAATATTCTTATTTTATGTAGTTTAATGGAGATAATGAATTAATATTTCTAACATTACAAGAAAAGAAAGAACAGACCCTGGTCAAATAATCTCAAAATAAGATATTTTTTAACTAATTACTAAATAAGATATTTCAAATTTATTACTCCGTTGATTAGCCTTAGAAGCTTTTATGTGAAATATTAAATTGCTAATCTAATCAGTTTTGTTTCATACATTTATTTTTATGAAGACGTGGGTGAGCTTATGTTTCGTCTTTTTAGCCATTGCACCACATTCATGTATAATATTGTTTGTTTAAAGTGTATTATTCTTTTTCAAAATTTTATTTTCAAAAAAAACTTTTATTTGAAATTATTGTTTGTTTGCCACCAGATTTGGTATTGCATCTAATGTAAATTTATTTGGCACTCTTCTAAGAGGTTGCTTGGATTATTCGGTTGCACAACTGATGACATTTATAATTTTTGCATATTATAATTGTTTCAATATACTAATTAAAATAATAATAGCTACTGCTAGCGCAAGAAATTCAAGTTTTTAGTTTTTTAAAATTATTTTTCTATTATAAACAAGAATGTTAAATTTTAATAGAAAGAACGTAACCTAATCTTACATAAATCAAAGTAGAATCAATCCCCAGTGTTGGATTATAGTTACTGCAATATGTTTTCTCTCGTGACTAACTTTATGTTGCAACTTTAAGAATGATATAAATGTTTTTTCCTAAAGTTGCAACATAAAGTTAGTCATGAGAGAAAATATATAGCAGGAATTAGGGCTGATTATTAGGTGGATTGGGCGGTTATTTATCTTAACGGTTTAGTTTATCGGTTATTAATTTTTAAATGTATTAATCCATTAGCCACCCGATAAGATGTCGGACGGATTGGGATCGGTTTAGATCTTATCGGGCGGGTTATCGGTTTAGTTTCAATTGATTGAAACTTAACATACTTAACACAGTGTTGGGGAGTACATCCCCGAGACAACAATATAGTCAACATTTCTCACACATAAATATCAACTTACACCATGAGACTATATTACTTGAATCAAATATTGGATATCAAATACTTCTTTTATGTTCTCATACTACATTCAAGTGGATGGTAAGGGATTGAGAAGTGCACAACAGAATACATCAACAATATCATTTGAACAAATTTCTTATTGTTTAAGAAGATGACAAACTGTTAAAAAATAAAAGTACAACTTGGTTAAGATTGAACTTAACCAATTCGATAATCCAGCTGCGAAGTCCGCTACCATGCCCTCTATCAAGATGGTATGCTGGCGGGCTTCCATCGAGGCACACTGTTTGATGTCTCATGAACAAATAAATACTTAGTACTCATAGAAGTTTGCATGTGATTCTCTTTACTCTCTGTTGCTTAATGTATTTTGCAGTGGTATTGTGAACTATGTTGATGTTGACAATCAGTTCTTTTTTAGCCATAATAATAGTCAACATTGCTAGCAATGCTAACAAGAAGTTGGTTGCCATCTTGCAAAACATTCAAATTATTAAGCAGTTGTTGGTTCGTGCTTATATTGCTTTTTTATTTATTCGTGTATTACTATTATTTATTATGAAACCTCTCACGCTGGTAATAAGTAATTGAATCTTTCTTCTAAAGTATAGAGAGCAGCATTAAACGAGTTCATTGTTCCCCGTCCGTTAAACCGTTAACCCGATACTAATAAGCCATTAAGCTTCAGTTTCGGTTCGATTTTGAACACCCCTAGCAGGAATATCGTCTATAAGAAAATATTGTGTGAAATACATTTATTACATGTTTGTACCTTACAACATTAAAAGAAGCAGCTAAAAACCGGTGTATCTAATTAAAATTTGACTGTTCATCTTCTTAGGCTGACTATATTCAATCACCTTGATACTGACTTAAAATTTGCCATACGGCAACCCAATATTAATCGTTCACACAAATTTATACTTTACTTCTTTCATGTATAATTATTTATTCAAAATATTTTTTCATATACATAATTGGATATACACTTGCAATGCACATGCCGGGAAATTAGTATCTAAAAAAAAGTAAGGCGGAAAGGTGTGACGAGAGAAATAGATTTTATTCAACTCCCGGTAACAAAGAATGAATAGTACTGTAACAACCTCCAAATACGAACACTCACAATAACAGAAGAAGACTGATTGTTAATTAATTTCACTACTAAAAATTCGGAAAAAAACGACCACCAAAAGCATTCAAAGTTGGTCGCTAAACAGTGAAAAAGCGACCAAAATGCGTCCAACCTGGCTTGGTCGCTATTTTGTTGGTCCCTTTACCTTAAGGACCAAAGTTGGTCGCTAATTAGCGACCAACTTTGGTCTCTAAGGTAAAAGGACCAAATATTCCGGGTATACAATATAGCGACCAACTTTTTAATAATATAAATTTAGCGACCAAAGTTGGTCTCTATATTTAATTATATTTTTTATTCATTTATTATTATTCAAAATAGCAACCAACTTTGGTCTGTAAACCAAATATTATATTTTTAAATCTGAAATATAGCGACCAAAGTTGGTCGCTTTTTTTATTTTTTTTAATTTTTTTTAAAAATAAGCGACCACAATTGGCCGCTAATTTATAGAATTTAATTTTTTTTATACATAAGCGACCAAAATTGGTCGCTAATTCCCAGAACTTTTGTTTTTTTAACAGAATAGCGACCAAAGTTGGTCGCTTTTTAGGAATTCTGGGTTAATTAACGACCAACCTTGGTCGCTATTGCCCAGGAAAAACAATTAAACTTTGGTCGCTTTTCTGGGTATAATTTTGGCAGAAACTGCCTGTTTTGGCAGCTACACCACCTGCCAGTATACCAAATTTCCTATTATAAGCAAAAACAACAACAATACCAACAATTAAACCAACAACAACAACAACAACAACAATAACACAACAACAACATTAAAACCAACATTAAAACCAACAAAGTATAAAGTTCAATAGAACTAACACATTAAACTAACAAAACTAAGTTAACACTTATTACAGGCCCATTCAAAAACCGGTTCTATTGTCTAGTTCAAAGTATATAAAAGTACTCAAGGACTGTTTCATTCAACATCATTATCATCACCATCTAATGAATCTTCATTATCAAGATGGTAATGAGAAGGGTCATTTTGTGGAGGACGAGAAGAACGATCACTGGGAGGATGGGAGAAACTAGCACGGGGAGGACGGAAGGAACGCTCACGTTCAAGTTGAGCCTTTGGCGATGACTCGCGAGACCGGGGAATCAGAAAAGCTCCAGAAGCTAGGAGAGCTTTGAGCTGAGCTTGCATGCCATGGTACTGAGCTTGCATGCCAACGCACTGAGCATCTCTAAGATTTTCTCTTTCCTTGGTCGCTTCTAGCTTGGTTGTGATCTTTGTCATAGTCTCCCGCATAGCGGAGAGGCTCTCCCCATATAGTTGCTCGCCTTGCGAGGAAGTCCCTATTCCTTGCATTCCACAGTGATAGCGATTGAACTTCTTAGTAGGAAGCCCGTATACCTTCCCCCATTTTGCACCGCCAGGAGCCTACATCCATATTCTTTCAGCATCCTCGTCCAAAAGTTGGATTGCCTCGCCCGACTCATTAGGTGGCTGACTGCATAAGAATTCCTCCATGCCAGCTGTGAAGCGAACCTATAAGAAAAATTACATTGAATTAGTATTTCAAAATTTATATAAGCGTAAATCAAAATACTTAATGAAAAGTGAAAACTTACATGTACAGTCGAGGCTCGGCCCTCGACCCACCTTTCTTGATCCGTCTCTTTCTTCTTCTTGACAATATGAGTCTCCTTGAATAACTCATCTTGCTTCATTGGATGCCCCAACTTCTTTTCCTGAAAACTCATAAATTTTAGTTAATAAACAGAATAGATATACTTTGAAAATTAAAATAAATTAATCAATTACGTACCAATCTTCTTTTTATTGTCCATTGGCCGATCGCACCTCCAGTGTGCAAGGAGCCTCCCTTCTTGGATGCGCGAGCTTTCTTTCTTTTTTCGCTCTTCTGTAAGAAGGTTGCGGTAAGCCATTGCCTTTTCAAATCCTCCCATAAATGTTTAAGCAACCAGCCAGGCTTCTTGTTGAACTGTCTAGCTTTGGAGAAACTACGCGACAACCGCGTCTGAGCTTTGAGATTAAAATTTGCAGCCACGTCCGCGCTATAGCGGTGTTCCCGTACACACTTGCTCTGTATTTCAAAAGTTAAATATTATATGGAAATATCATAAATATAAATAATTATACTACTTAAAAGAACATTTATACCTTAAATTCATTGAAAATTTGCTCCTTCAGCGTGAATGGGAATTCATTCCAACTCGTATAGGGGGCTTCATAAAGCTTTCTGGTGGCTTTGGTGATTATCCTCGTAGTAATATTACTCGGGATGAACCTGCAATCTAAAAAAAACACATTAATATCTTAGTACAAACTGTACAAAATAATAAACGTAAAAATAACAAATTACTCTTACCGATCACCCTCAGGGACTATGATGATCCTGCCATACTGATCATAATGCACCTCCTCGTCATCATCAGCATCATCGTCCGAAACTTGTACATTATAGGCATGTGTGGAAGGCGTAGGGGGGTCAGAGCTACTATCTCGCAGGTGAAGGCCTGAAATAGATGGAGTAGCTGATGAAGATGATTGTGATCCCTGTGACTGCGACATAGTTGGATCGACCGCAATCGGCTCTGACACTGATGGCTGTGACACTGATGCCTGTGACCCCCGTGGCTGTGACCCGAGTGGCTGTTACCCACATGGCTGTGACACGGATAGATGTGATCTATGTGGTCGTGAGGCAGCTAGACTGTATTACGGACGTACAGTCTTATGGCCCTGTGATGAAAGACCCGGTGTCTGCACAAAGACGTAGGGATGGTGATGCTGTGGAACCTCATAATAGCCATCGGGTGGAGGATAAGACATAGGCGCAGGCATCGGCATCTCTGAAGAGGGTGGAAAAGATGGAGGATTATCTTGTACCCTCCTCTTTCCCTTCCTAGCCTTTTCTCGACCCTGAGAACCAGTAGGGTCATCGTTACCTCGACCCTTGCATGTCATATGCATAATATAATACATATTTATATTGAAACATATAATAAACTGGATATAAAACGAGAGTTATTAAAGAAACCAACTTTTTAAAGCTCATCGACGTATTGTTCCTCGTCCGAGAATTCTTCTTCCTCACTGGTTTGAGCTTCATCAGTTGATTCTACTTCCTCATTTTCTATAATTGTTACTTCATCTATATCAACTTCTTCCAATATGTGTGCAGGATGTTCCAAATCATTTTCTAAAAGTTCGTCCACTATTTGGTGAACACTGGAGATATC